>BJFM01000669.1:135737-162339 GCA_016586285.1 Arothron firmamentum | reverse complement strand
ACTGTAATTACTGCTCCGCCCTTTTTTTGTTGTTGTGTTTCTTTTTCGACTCCGTTGTCGCAAAAAAAATAAAATAAAAGAAGCGAGAGCCTACCAACACAGACTGGACGGGTGCCACTCCACGTTCTGTCCCCTTGGCAGGTCTGCACAGAGTCGCCCTGTGAAACAGACAAACGTGTGAAGGAATAAACACACAAGCATTTTTAGCACAAATCCAAAGCAGATCATTTTCTATCGGGACAATTCTGGACATTTGCATCTCGTTCGCCGGGTGTGTGTCCAGTCACTCAACATGGAGATGAGAATATTAGTCAGTGTTTCATCAGGATACATGTGGTTTTTTTTCCTGTTTGCTCTGCAAACACACTCCTACTGATGACTGAGGAGCAGTCATGTGACTTTCTGTCACGCTGCTGTTAGCCAAGTCGTCTGTTGACAGTCATTTTTTTCACAGTCATGAGGAAATTATGGCCTGTGCAGAAACACATTCCTGTATTTCCCAATCTGGTGACTGCCTCACGACTGTCCTCCTGAACCGTCCAAATCCTGCTGAACGAGCAAATTGAAAGGTTGTTGGTGGCGATCGGTACCTTCATGGTAAAGCCTGGAAGGCACGAGTACATGACAAAGTCCCCATAGTTGTAGCTCTCCCCTTCAGTGACGCCTTGAAGGAGAGGAGGGGGCTTCTCGCAGACCACTGGCTCGCAAGAAACCGACGAGATGCTTGGCGCCCAGGTTCCACCCAGCTGGTGTGGGAGAGGCACATTTTAAAAAAAACCAAAACAACTGCTCCAAAAAGCTCTGGAATACAGTGGGCCCTCGCCACGTCGCGGTTCACCTTCTGCGGTCTCGCGGGCTTCGCGGATTTTTTTTTTGTTGTTGTATAAAGTACGGTATTTTACAGGGCGAGTAATCGTTAAAGGCGGGTTTACAACAGGTGCGTGCGCGCTGTGCTGCTCCGACAGGGCGCTGAAAAAGAAATCACGTACGACCGGGTGATATTACCACTCTGAAAGTTACGTAGATAAAAAAAACACATTAAAGACTGGAAGCATGAATGTGAGTAACTTCAGTGACTAACCACTCACTCCTTTTGCTTCTGAAATCTCTTTCCATGTCATGTCTTTTTTTTTTTTTAAATATTATCCCTCTCAAAAGGATGAGATCCGTCATAAATAATTATATGGCTTCACACTTCGGTGACGAGTCTTTCTTCGCCGTTGTCTATAATGATTGCGCGATGACCCTTAGAAGACTTAGGAACTGTTGAAAACGATCGCTCTAAATACTCATGTTGTTATAATTATGTAGGTTTTTCAGTGTATAAACTGTGTGAGAATGTGGAACATGTTAATGACAGTTTGGGGAAGGTTTATAAGTAGTACGAGGGGGGTTATGAGGCCGTAACGTCTATTTGAATAGTGAAAAATTAAAAGGTCGCTGTTTTGCGGTTTTCGAGGGACCACTGTATATGTGAAATAGCTTCGTCATCATGGACGAGCGCCTCCCTTACCCGACACTCAGCCAGCGCTGATCCCTGCAGGTAGAGTCCAGGAGGGCAGGACAGGGTGATGGCCCCGCCCACGGGCGTCAGCTCCCTCCCAGTGATGATCACGCGGGGGTTAGAGAGGTTAGTGGGCAACGGGCAGGGGACGGGGCTGCAACGGATGCTGTGTTTGGACCAAGTGCCATCGCTCTGGCAGGACAGAGTGGACATCTGTGTGGCTAATTGGTAGCCCTCCGCACACCTGATGATGCAAAAGGAGAAAATCGGCATCGCTGTCTAACTAGAAAGAGAATCTCTGAACGTTTCACACAGTTATTCTGCTTAATCTACAGTGAATGACAGTATTTACCTGTAGGCGATCTGATTGGGAAAGGTAAAGTTGCCTCCCACAACGCGAGCGTGGGCAACAGCTGCAGGCTGTCCACAGCTCACAGGCTCACAGGAGATCCTGGGTTCTCCCCACCTGCCGTCCCTTCCACAGGTGAGGTGTGAGTACCCCTTTGGCCGATATCCTGGCCGACACCTGTAAATAACGGTATCGGAGAAGGCTGCAGTGCCGCCCCGCTGCACAGCGTTGGGGACTGCGGGCGGGGCGGCGCTGCACCTTCCTCTGCCGCACATCGGCACGCCGGGGCTCCACACCCCTCCCTTCTCACACACGGCCTGAGCGGGACCCAGCAGCCGGTAGCCGTCGTCGCACCGGAAACGCACGCGGCCTCCGCAGGCGTGCTCATGCCCCAGCACCGCCCCGTACTTCAGGGTAGGGAGAGAACAGACGCAGGGCTGGCACCGAGGGACCGTGCCGGCCCAGTGGCCTTGCGCAGAGCACCGCAGAATCGGATCCCCCACAACCTCGTAGCCGTCGAAGCATACGTATTCCACCAGGTCGCCGTAGTTGAAGCTGGATCCGTTCAGAAAGCCGTGACTGATGTCCTCGGGTGGGTCGCAGCTCGCGATGTCACAGCGGGGTTCCGGTTTGTCCCAACGTCCGTCCGACTGACAAATACGCGTGGGATCGCCATTGAGGGCGTATCCCTCGTCGCACTCGTATTTGATTTTGCCGTTGAAGGTATATTCTGAGCCCAGGACACGGCCGTTGAGTATGGAGGAGGGTTTGTCGCAGTAGGCGGGCACGCAGGTCGGGGACTTGTGGCTCCAGGTGCCATCAGCCTGGCAAACACTGACTGATTTTCCCTGTATGAGGAAGCCAGGCTGACATTTCAGTTGTATTTCGTTATTAAACCTGTACTCATCTCCTGTGAAGGTAACATCACCGGGCACTGTCGGAGGTCCACAGACCACCGGCTCACACCGAGGCTTCTGCCCATCCCACCTTCCGTCCGCCTGACAGGTAATGATCTCGCTACCCTTGAGAGCAAACCCAGGACTGCACTCAAAACGCAGAGCACTGGAATACAGGAAAGAACCTCCGTGGGCTGTACCGTTAGCGATGGCGCCTGGGTCACCGCAGGAAACAGGCCGACATGTTGGTGCGGAGTGAGTCCACAGTCGACCCGATATGCACTGCCGCACGGGTTCCCCCTCCAGCGCGTAACCGTTCTCACATGTGTATTTCACCATACTGCCCAGAGAGGTGTCGGTCACATTCACCCAGCCGTGGTCTGGATTAGGCGGACACTGGCACTCTGCTGGGACACAGGACGGGGCTGTCCCGTTCCAGCCTCCATCCTCCTGACACATCAGTCTGGTGGGGCTTGTGAGGTCATATCCTTTGTGGCAACGGTACTCGATTAATGTCCCGTGAAAGAAGGTTAAATCCATTGGTGATGCCCCCTTTTCCCCGTCTTGAGGAGCCGCATCGGGACCGCTGCCCGACTGTGTCACTCGGGCGTAGTCCCCAAAGTCGATGTGAGGAGGGAGGCCACAATCTGAGAGCACGCAGACGGGGGTGGAGCTCGACCAGCCGAACTCCTCGCAGGTCAGGTGGTCCTGGCCTACCAGTTGGAACCCTGGAAAGCAGCTGTAGAAAATGGTGACACCAAAACTGTGGTCCTGACCTTCTACAAATCCATTTTCTAGCGGTTGGGGTGGGGTACATGACATTTGCACGCAGGTAGGCGGGTCGATGTCCCACTCCCCGCTGGCAAGGCACTTTAAAGTCTCTGGACCCTGGAGGCGATATCCACGCAGGCAGGAGTAGATGGCACTGTGACCAAATTGCAGTTTTGTGAAAGCCACTCTCCCATTGGTTATCTCTTTCGGAGCTGAGCATTCGATTGGCCGACACGAAGGCACCCCTCCAATCCAGAGTCCCTTCTCTCCGCAGAGAACCGTAGAATTACCTACCAGGTTGTATCCAGCCTTACAGCTGTACAGCGCTTTGCTGAGGTACATCAGACCCTGGACATCCACAATCCCGTTAGAAATCTCCACAGGTTGAGGACATTCGACCGGAATGCATTCTGGGACGGGACTGCTCCACTGTCCGTTGGCTAAACAGGTCACGGACCGTTCCTTCTTTAACGTAAAGCCTTCCATGCATGTGTAGTTCACCACAGAGCCGAATGGGAATGGTGAAGAGGGAGCTGACGGGCCACCAAAGGACACGTCAGGCAGTGTTCCACAAAGCACCTGCTTGCAAACTGGAAAGGTGTCATTCCACTCCTGGGATGTGGTACATCGGAGTATCCGGGGGCCCTGGAGAACATATCCATCCTCACAAGATAGCTCCACTGTTCCTGAATCAGAGTCCAGACCCTTCAAGACCAGGTGGTTCTCCTCTAGTGGGGGCTCCGGACACTGCACCGGTGAGCAGCGAGGGTGCCTCAACTTGTCCCACTTTCCATTTTTCAGACAGGTCCAGTTAGCATCCCCGATCAGCTCGTAGCCCTCGTCGCACACATACTGCACCTTACGACCCACCTGGAAATCGGAACCCCTGTAGCGTCCGTGTGCGATGTCGGGTGGGGGATTGCAGGTCAAAAGGACACAGGAAGGAGGGTCAGTGTTGGACCACTGGCGGTTGGCCTGGCAAACTCGGTCCGGACGACCAACCAGTCGGTATCCTGCATTGCAAGCATATGTCACCTTGCTGTTGAAGGTCGAGCGGCCGCTCTGTAGAGAGAAAATTTTTAAATAACAAACATGTGAAATTGGCACAATTTTAACTCAAACCTTGATTTTCTTATGGGGTGTCTGGGAAATAAAACACGTATCTGAGGCTAACCTGGATGTATCCATTCTTTAAGAGCGGAGCCTTTGAGCAGGTCACAGGTACGCAGGAAGGCAGCACTCCTCCCCACTCTCCATTGGCCTTGCAGGTCCTCCTTTTCTCTCCTCGGATCAGGAAGCCTTTATCGCAGCTGTACGCCACCACGGAGCCAAAACTGTAGTTTGAGCCACTCGCGTAGCCGCGGTCGATACTCTCTGGCCTGGAACACCTCACCGGGACACACCCGATGTGATACGGCGAAGGCTCCCATTCTCCACCCATCAAACATCTCAGTGTGGCGGTGGTGTTGAGCATGAATCCTTCCTCGCATTTGTAGCTCACTTCGGTGTTGCTGGGGTATTTGGGCTTTTTGACCGAATCTAAAATGGCGTTCGGTAATTCGGGCGGGCGTAAGCAGAAGTTTGCGATGCAGCGGGGGACCTCCGCACCATCAGGGGGTGCCCACTGGCCCTGAGCATTACACATCATCTTAGAGTTGTTGCCGGCGATGTAGCCGTCGGTGCAGAAGTAGTTCGCCGTGTCTCCGAAGAGTTGGTGGCTCTCGTAGGGTTCGGCGTGGTCAATGGCAGGCGGGGGGCCACAGGAGCGAGGCACACACTGGGCAGACGTGTCACTCCACTGGCCACTTGGCAGACATTCTCTTGTCTCTGGGCCAATCAGAGTGTAGCTGTATGGAATTAGCAAATATAAAACCTGTTCCCTTATCAGGGGATACAAGGATAAAAGTGATATCTTACCCTTCTTTGCAAACATAGTGAATTTTGCTTCCCAGTTCATAGTTCTCTCCCACAGTGACAGCGTCTCTTAAGGCCGGAGGCTCGCTGCACAAGAGGCTCACGCAGTGGGGGACGGGCCTGCTCCACTCCCCTGTCTCCTCGCAAACCACTTCCATGGACCCCTGTGGTCTTCATACCGACACACTACTCAGTTTACACTGAACACCAACACTGACGGGGCTACAGTGTCACAAAAATGACTGACAACACAGGTTAATGCGGCACTCATTTCAGCAGATTGCCGTATTTTCCAGCCTATAAGTTGCAGTTTTTTTCATAGTTTGGCTGGTCCTGCGACTTAAATAGATTAAAATATGTTAATTCACACTGACCGGCAGGGCCAAGGAATGAATATTACCTACAGCTGCGAGGGGGCGCTCTAGACTGGATGGAGGATGAAGAATTCAATGGATTCGGTGATGTGGAATGAGATCGAGATATTGGTAAACTTGCTAACCAGTAACTAGCTTGTTGGAGGTGTGAGCTTATTATGCTAATTCTGCCTTTTCAGCCTCCCACGTATGTTCTTTAGGCTATTGTGTAGCTGAATAACTGTTAATGCGTTATTATACCTGACACCTATTCAGCCTGTTGTTCTATATTCTATTGTTATTATTATAACTTGCCTTTCCGGAGGAAAAGTCTGTTCTTGGTCTTGGGTTTTGTAATATACAGTTCCCCAAAAACATGCAACTTATAGTCCAGTGCGACTTATATATGTTTTTTCATCCTTCGTGACGCATTTTTTGACTGATGCGACTTATAGTCCGAAAAATACTGTATCTCTAATTCCACTGAAAAATACAGCAAAACTCATTGATCATACCTGTAACCCTCAACGCAGGTGTACGTAACCCTTGACTGGTATGTGGTCGTCTTGAAGGTGTAGTCAGCATTCACACCAATCGGAGGGTCCCTACAGGTGACCGGGTGACAGATAGGCGGCGTCCCGCTCCACCTGAGACTTGCCAGACACTGGAACTCGTATGGGATCTGAGGGAGGAAGCCCTTCATACAACTAAACAGACAGAGACGTGCATGGAGGTGGATGTGAAATCAATGCAGTTTCTACCTGCCGTTATGACTACAACGTGACACCGCAGAGGCTGTAAACAATACCTGAAAGTCACCTTGCTTCCATAGGTGAAATTGCTCCCACTCATGACGGAATTCTCAGGAACGATTGGTTTTAGGCAGGAGAGGGCTGAATGTCGACATCACAAAAGTGATTAGAAGCTGCTTAGTTGTTACCGATGACAAAAAATGAGACAGATAGCAGACAGAGCAAATAACCACGGCCTCAGCATTATTGATTCAACTTAGACCGTTCAAATATTTGCACTTGGTTTAGATTAACACAAAGGCTGCGTGCAGAAAGACTGATTAATCTTGTTGTTGTAACGTTCATTTTCCCACAAAGTCTGAGTCAGCCTTGAACACCTGGTTTGACACATTGTTTTAAGAAAAACCTGCTTCACAAATCAAACTGCCGAAACTTCCCCTTGCACCACAGCAGCCAAATTTCCAGTTTGATCAGCCAAATTTGGTTGAGTGTGTTTCAGCCTGTGGGAGTCGCCCGAGTCAATTCCCCTTTTCTCTGAGAGAAAGAATGTGGCGTGGAGCCAATCAGACTGCTGTCGTGACTTAGGCTTTTTCAGCCCACTGCACAGTGGAAGACAAAGGACTGCATTCACAACAGGACAGGAAGTCATGTATGTTCATATACACACACATCTTTGTAATACTGGTGGTTTGAGTGTGTTTGCATTGCATACATTTCCTCAACATCTCCTATCTCCATAATAAAAAATCAATAAACTGAAAGAATTTTTACACACGCTTTTTCATACAGAATAAAAATATTGTGGTATAATTACTAATGGCAATATTAGAAAGTTCTGTAATGCATCAATGGTATTTTACTTTAAAAATGCAATAAAACTAACTATAAAATGCAAAATAGAGCATTTTTAAACAAAAGGATGTATCACTGGAGATAAATACTGCAACATCATCCTTAGGTTTGCATTTTCATTCATTTTCTTAAAGGCAAATGGCTCCCTCTTGTGATTCATTTCTGGTCTTCAATGTTAGGAGAAAACCACACACATAATCACAACATAGAAATGACACATCATGCATTTTTCTCCTCACACACATCTCTTCACCTCTGCAGTAGGGGACCGGATTGTCCCAGTTTCCAGTCTCCAGACAGTGGAGGCGAGGGTCGCCCACCAGCTCGTAGCCAGCCCCACAGCCGAAAACGACTTCGCCGCCCATGAGAAAGTTGTTGCCCTCTCTGTGACCGAAATCTGGAAAGCCGGGGTTTTTACACTTTACGGGCTCTGGGAAAATATAACAAAAAAAGAAATGGTTATAAACGGCCGGATCAGAGAACTCATTGAGGGGTTTTAATCCACGCCTTGTTACCTGTGCAGTTTTTGCCATCTCCACTGTACGGGCGCGTGCATGTACAAGTGTAGGAACCTTCTGTGTTCACACATCTGGCGTGTTTGTCGCAGTCGGACCCCAGAGCGCACTCGTCCACATCTGATCACACACATTACACACAGCAGATTACTTTTCCAAATGTATAAATAATTAAATAAAACAACACACAACACAATAACCTGTACGAGGGATTACCAAGACAGGCTGGTGAATTTCCTCCCCATTTTCCATTGTTAGCACAGTGTACTTTGGTGTCTCCCAACAGGTAAAATCCAGAGTTACACTGATATTCCACAGAGCTTCCAGCGTGGAAGTCTGTCCCTTGAAACCAGCCATTCTCCAGAGGCTGGGGAGGCCCACAGGACACCCCTGAAACACACATATTATTTCTGGGTCAATTACCTCCCTACTGATAGCTGTATTAGAAGAGCAGAATCCCTTAGTAGAAGACAGTTTTACTGTTTCCAAAACAGGAATTAAAGGAATTAAATACAAAATAGATTGTGGCAATCGAAACTACCTTTTATTTATTTATTTTTTAACTTTCAACCAGAGAGCCATAGCTTACGTTCACAGCTCGGCAAGGGATGGCTCCACTCTCCTTTATTTTGGCAGTGGAGCACTGGCTCCCCCAACAGGTAGAACCCGGGATCGCAGGAAAGCCGGACCTGGGTTCCAGGTTTAACCTCCACAGTGGAGGGATGCAGGTGGGGGACTGCGTTCTCCAGCTTGGGGCAATCTGAAGACACCGCAGATATGTTCTGGGCTTAATGGACAAGCGGACCAATGCTGTGATTTAGGTTAAGCGTCTCTTACCTGCACAGAAAATGCTGTTCAGGTTCACTTTGAGGCGGCCCACCACACCAGCAAGGAAGTCCGGCCAAGCGAGGACATTTCCTCTGTGGGTGACATGAGAATTTGGACAGCTGCTGGCCAGCACCTTAATCTATAGGGGAAGTAGGAAAGGGAAGGGAAGATCCTTTAATATAAAGTGAAATACTGAAATAAACAGAAATAAACACACACAACTGTCATATTTACCTGCTGCGGCGTGAGAACACGATCCCAAATGTTCAGCTGGCTGATGGAGCCGACAAAAGATTCCACAGGATTGAAACCCTCGCCTCTCTGGTCCTGGTCCTGGCCTAAAACCAAAGCTCCACCCCCTACAACAAACAGCCAGAGTTTAATCCAAGAGAAACGCATTTCCTTCTTTTGAGCAATAAAGTGCAAAAACAGGCAGAACAGGTTGGAGATAGCACTACACCTGGGATAGTGGTGCCGACTGACAGGCCTTGGCCTCCATCTGAGGGCTTTCCGTTGATGTAAACTCTCCAGTCCCCGTCCCAGCTCCGCCAGGACACCCCAATGTGGTACCACTGACCCGTGTTCACCGCAGGGCAGTCGGTGATCCGTTCCTTCCCGTTCACATAGAGGACCCAACTGGAAGGAGAGAGAAACAACCAACCATGGAAAATATTCTGTACGCACATCTGCGATACAGCGGGCGTTGGTACGGACCCGTTATAGTCGATGAGAAGAAAGGCATTGTCGCTGCCCTCCACTGCGTAGGAGATGGGTGTGCCATAATTGGTAGTGTCTGTTGATCTCATCCAGAAGGTGCACGTTATCTCCGTCAGAGCTGGCATCACTCCATCCATCATCACGTAACCATGGATACCAGACACCTCGAAGTCAAGGTTGAACGCAGAGGACATCTCTGATGGGATAAAAAGTATTTACATTATGGGCAAAAAGAAAGGAAAAAGCTGGTTGGACATTCTGCTTTTGTCATTTTATTTTGAAATCAGAAATTTATTTTACTTGCTGTTTAATATTCAAACTTTTAAGAGATCAACCAATATTCATCCAGACCATTTTACTGTGACCATGGCTACACCTGCTGATGCCCACACTGCACAAATCGCAGCATTTTTTTTTCTGTCTATACAGTTGCCATGGTGATGTGTCACCTGTCCTATAGTACCTGTCTCACACCTGGTTCCGTTGAACCCAGGGAGGCAGCGACAGGTATAGGAACCCAGACCATCCAGGCAGCTGGCCCCGTTCACACAGGGGTTGGGATCGCACTCGTCTATGTCAACCTCGCACAGGTGACCCCGATAGCCCAGCGCACACCGACACCTGAGAAGAGGAGGAAGACACCTTTTTAATGAAGCATATGTGTTTGTAACTTACTGGCTCGTCTAGGATTGGCTGAAACTGTTTACCTGAAACTATCAATGCCATCCTGACACTGGCCTCCATTGAGACAGGGGGCGCTGTCACATTCGTCAACGTCGACCTCACAGTGATCACCTGAGAAGCCAGCCGCGCAGTTACAAATGTAACCGCCCGCCTGGTCCTCACACACACCTCCGTTCAGACAGGGGTTGGAGAGACACTCGTTTATTTCCAGCTCACAGCGGGAACCTGCGGAAGGAAAAAGGACACGTTTGCAGCAAAAAAACACAGCAAATTACAGCAAACCAGATAATTATTCAGCAACCGCATGCGTGTGAATGAGAACAGCTGAGCGAGGAATGGTTTGAAGTTAATTCCAACCTGTGAATCCGGCAGCACAACTGCAGGTGAATTTGTTCACCTCGTCCACGCACACGCCTTCGTTCAGACAGGGAAATGAGATGCACTCGTTCACCTCGGCCTCACACAGAGAGCCTGACAGAAACAGAGGTAAAATGTTATACTTAAGATTGACTGAACTATATTACATAATGTGCGTCATCTACATTAGTCACCTAAAAATCCAGGCTTGCACTGACACTGGAACTCTCCCATGCCGTCTTTACACAAGCCACCATTCTGACAGGGAGCAGAGTCACACTCGTCGATGTCGACCTCACACTTGGCACCTGAGTAACAAAGAAACAGTAAAACAGCACTCAAAATTTGATTTGATAAATAACACGTATGACTGATTCTTTGGGTGGTGGCTGTACCTGTGAACCCGGGCATGCAGGTGCAGATATATCCTGCTCCAACCTCCTCACATGTGCCTTTGTTCTGACAGGGATTCAGGAAGCACTCGTGGAAAACCTGATTTAATGACACTCAGTGAAACACTGAATTGGTTTGTCCACTTTAAATAATATCATTTTAGCATCATGCAAACATTTCTTCGGAGGGTTTCTCTAAAGATTGAATGCTGCAACTGACCTGACTGCTTGCTTGGTAGTCCTCAATGACCTCCACCTCTGGAGCTGCAGTCACACTCTCCTCTTTTGGGAGAAAACTGGAACTGAAGCCTGACAATGACACCCAGACAAATGTAAACTGAGACGAACTGGAAAAGCACGGCCAGGATCTTTCCTGTTCGCCACCAGACAGTGATGGTGCGTCTGAAAAAGGCCCAAAGTCTCATCGAAAACTGGCAGCGCGTCCGCAGCGTTTTTCATTCCCACACTTGAGGAATGCAGTAATCGTTATTTCCATTCAACGGTGCAATAAAAATCACATAAATTCTGGCTTTTTTTTTTTTTTTTTTTAATTTAGCAACTGACTGACTGATCTCTTACACGTTTTATTTGAAAAGCCGTCTCACACACACTTCGGAAACAAAGTTTGGCTCCTTGGCAACTCTTGCAGAAATTTAACATAAATCATTTCATTTGCCAGAAAGCCGTAGTCAACACAGCGCAGCAGCGTTAAAATAAAACTGCACCATTAAAAAATGCACTCCTGGAACACTTTCATCATTTTGTTTTTTAGTGTAAAAAAAAAACTCATCTTAAATAAAGCATTTTTAGAGTCCAAGAAGCTGTCTTGAACTTACTGGAGCATCGCTGTATGGTTGTTGCCCCCACAATAGTTGTGGTTCCATAGAAGGGGCAGGAGAGGCAGTATGAGCGGCCGTGGTCCGGCTGGTAGTAATCTCTGGGGCAGGGATAGCAGGGAACCAGACCAGTGCGGGAAAAATGACCTGCTGAGCAGGGGACTGCAGGAGGGGAGGACAGGAGTCAGAAAAAGGACTGGTCAGGGAATTACAACAAGAAAAAACAACACTGAAAGATCGACAGTTTACAAGCATTTGTATTTCAACAGGAAACTCCACATTTAAATATTTCCACATTGATCATTAAAATTTCCTAGTAGGAGTTGGCAGATGCTGAATACACACTTGTACTCACGAATTCTATTTGTTTTTTTGTTACCTAGCAGCATTTAATGGTTCAAAATGATTAGAGGAGTGTAAGCATGTTGATAGGGCTTTAGGGGAGGGATAAACCGCGTCACCTCCGCACTCAGCCTCGTCCACTGCCCCTCTGGTGACCGTTGAGGTCTCTTCGGGACAGATGAGACAATCCCTGGCTGCGTAACCAGGCTGGTAGTGACCCATCGGGCACGACTCGCAGATCTCCAGTCCATTTGGGGAGTGAGTGCCAGGCTTGCATTGTCCTGGAAAAGCATCGCTCTGAGTAAGATTCAGACACGCGGGATGACCAGCTGCGTGAAATCGATCTTACCTTTGCATTCGGTGATGCTGCGGGAGTGCAGGTAAGCCGTGGAGGACCCCTGAGGGCAGGACTTGCACTCCACCTGACCCTCCTGGTCCTGGTAGGAGCCGAGCCAGCAGCTAACACACTCGTTATGTTCCACAGAGAAGTAGGTACCCACCGGACACTGGACTGCATTCATGAATTAAAAACAGTATTACATTAAAGCTAAATGCATGAAGATTGAATGCATCGCTGTCTCTGGATGTAATCTACTATCTTTTTTCTCTCTACATGGTTTGTTAATGCCATTGAGCAGGAATATTTATGTTGTAATCTCCTCTGACTCACCACACATCCTGCCCTTGAGCACTGAGCCTGGTCTGCAGGACAGGAAGGCCCTCCTGCCCTCCAGAGACTTTGGATCAGCCACGATCATCTCTGACGACACATGGAAGCTGGACAGCGGCTGTCTGGCCAGCGTTCTCTTCAGGCGGTTGGTCAGTTGCTCCAACGTGCGCAGGAGCCTCCTCTGATTGGCTACTTCGATGGAGTCATTTCTTGACACAGGCAGAGGGATGCTTGCTGGAGGATAAAACCAGCAGTTCAATTTTTTAAAAACAGAAAACCGCGCTTTCTACACTTTCGACGGTCACCGTTCCTCACCTGTGATGTTGAAAAAGATCTGGATTTTCTGGTCTCTGGTAGGTCGCCTGATTCTTCGCTGCCTCTTTGCCAGTGGGTGAGGTCGCGTGGCGGTGTCTCGCTGCTGTCTGGTGAGTGGACGTGTGCCTGTTGCGAAGCCGGACTCAAAATAGGCATAGTCCTGGGTGCCCTGAGTGCCCCAGCTGTTGCTCCAACCCCCTGGTGCTGGTAAATATTAGGAAAGAAAGCGTCAAGCCATGATATCCCCGTCTTACAGCCAGGTGCGAGTCTTTAGTCCTACCAATGGAAAATCCATTCTCATAGTCATAGTTATACTCCAAACAGTGGCCCTGTGGCATCATCTCCAGCTTGCAGGTGACATCACCGCTGCTGCAGATGTTAGGGAGCTGCAAGGAAGAAAATAGTCAATTCAAACCCTGATTTATGACAAGTCACTGTTCACATGCGTGTCTGTGTAAATAAAGCTCCTCACCATGCCTCTCAGTTTGGTGTTGAACGCTCCGGTAAAGGTTTTAATCAGGTCCATATCGTCACATCGGGACGCTTTGAAAAGCATCTCGAATGGTTTGAAACCATTGTTTGCCATGCGGTTCACTGCGCAACACAGAACAGGACTTTATTTTACAGGTAGCATGCATTTTTATAGGACCCGTTTGTGTTTTCACCACTGACTTGTCAGTCATACCAGAGCAGTCAGGTCTGTCTGGAGAATAGGGGGGCTCCCACACGCCGTTGTAAGCACAGAAGTAACTGTGCACTGCATCCTGGGTGATGCTGTAGCCGTCTTTACAGTGGAGAGTACAATTAACGCCCTCCTCTTCGTCGGAGCAGATGAACTCTCCATTAACTGGGATGTACGGCTGGTCGCAGGTTGTCCCTGGAAACGGTTATATTACAGAAGTTAAGAGCAACTATACTGTTGTGCTTCAGCCAAGTGGTGTTCAAAATGTTCCCATTACGCCTGCCGGCAGTTTACCTTGCACGGTGATGGTGAGGTTGCAGGTGCGACTGTTTCCTGCTGCATCAGTTGCTGTGTACTGGACCAGTGTCTCACCAACTGGGAACCGAGAGCCCGGACTGTGGCTGCTGGTGAGCGTGAGGCGACCTCCTAAGAGAGCAATGGATATTTATTTATTAAACACATTCATGGATGGATGGACGGCCATTCTATGTTATTACTCATTCAAAGTTATTACTCATGAAAGCAGGATTATTTTGAGGCATTTAAAAAAAATAAATTAATAAAAAATTGTACTCCAGTCACACTGCAGATGGCAGTCTTGGCCTTTCTCCATTTTCCAAGCCAGACTGAATGTTGGTTCGTGCAAAGCGCTTATGTTAAACAAAATACGCTGAAATGAGAATGATGTCTCACTTAGCGGCAGAAAAATAAATAAATAAATAAATCAGGTCTTGGGATGGGAGAAGGAAAATTTTTCTGGGCTGTTTGGTCTGAAAAAAACCCCCAAAAAACCAAAAAAAACCAATGACAGTGATGATGGAGACAGAGAGAGCGCGTTTGTACGTCTGTCCTGCTCTAACTTAAAGATATCACTCCTGCCATGTGTTACATAATCATTCGTCTGTGTGCATAAGACAGAGCAAGCATTTACTGTGTATTAATGTGAATTATGTCAGTTGGCTGCTAACAGACCTGCAACAGCTTTGGACCCATAAGAGACAAGGTTAGAACAACAGAAGAAACTGGTGGGAACAGTGAGCCAGCCACCATTTATTTCACCTCCTCTATTAAACACTGTTGGAGCAGAGCTGACACATGTCTAGCCTGCTGGAGTCTGGTGTCTCCACTTCCATGCTCTGTACTGTAGTGTGTGTGTGTATGCGTGTAAGTATGCGAGAATGTGTGTGTGTGTGTGTGGAGACTAAATATAGTCCTGGCATCAGGGTGTGGGCCTGGAAAAACAAAACACTTGCGTCGAAGCAGCGTTGGGCTGACGTCGTGTGGCCCCGAGTGCAGCCGCTGCAGTCTGTCATTACAACATATGTGTGTGTGTGTGTGTGTCTGTGTGTGTGTTGGCTGATGAGAACGCACCTCCTCAGACAGGTGGGACCAAGCGAGCTGGGTTGAGGTGGGATGATAGGTCACGGCACGTGTGAGTGCCCTGTCTGTGTTCTGTCTATCTTACCTGTGTTTGTGTAGTTTCTGTGTGTGTGTGTGTGTGTGTGTGTGTGTGTGTGTGTGTGTGTGTGTGTGTGTGTGTGTGTGTGTGTGTGTGTGTGTGTGTGGAGCCAGACTAAATTACAAAGGCCAGGCTCTGTGCTGGAAGCCTCTGAGAACTCTGCTTTGTTGTTGGCTGTTTGAATATAGTTACCGGTGCCAGGAGAAAACCAGCCAGCTCTCCAAAACCTAACCTATTTGGCAGACTAGCTTTGATACACTTTATAGGTTTGGCCTACATCTCTGAGGACTGCAGCAGTGAGAAGGACCACAAAAAGACAGAGGGTACATATAAAGTCTAGAATTTGTCTTGTGACCTCTCAAATTAGCCTGGAACGAGAAAATTGGTGCTGGTTTTTATCGAGCTATCCAACACGGCAGCTTAAAAGTGACTGACAACATTGACAATATGGCATGTTTTAAAGCTCAAATCCTTTATATTCAGAATTGAAAACATGCTTGGACATGCCAATTAACGAATAGATCCTGAAAGGAAGGAGTGCAGACTATGGCAGAAAACATTTTGGTATGTTTTCAATAGGAAAACCAGCTGCTTCCTGCTGTTTTATCATTTTAATCACATAAGCAGATGCTGCAATGATTTTATCCATCCACAAGTTGCGTTCTGTGTATCTCCCACCCATAAACACAGACTCACAAACATCTTCCTGTCGCTGGACTATAGGCCTGGTGTCTTTCACCGGCGTTCACATACACAGATGCACACCTAAAAGCCTGTCCCCGAGCCCCATTTTCCAGTCGGAAAAGATCCTGTTTATCCATCATCGGCAGAGGAAGAGGGTGGAGCGCAGTGGAACAGAGGAGCAAAAGAATAAACCATCCACGGGAGCTGCCGTCTGAGAAAACCAGGACTAGACATACCTGAGTTGTCGGAAAACTGTGGCACCTCCCAAACGACCGCCGTCTCGATGTCTGCAGCCTGGACTGTGGGCGGCGACCGACATCTGTCAATCACCGGGGGCTCCGTATCTTGAAAGGGACATGAAGTCGTTAAAGGGAAGGTGTAAGGTACAATTTGCATCCGTTTTCACGACAACATTTGCTGCAGGAGGAGAGCGTTGCTGTGATCTGACAGTACAAGAGCGCAGCGTGTCAGGGGGCACTGGCTGAACATATGTCTCTAATAAAAACCCACAGCGTTCCACCACCATAATAACATGTGGAAATGCTCATGGCTACCACGCTTGAGGTTTTTTTCCCCCCTGACTGCTGTGATTATCGAGCGGTTGACATGGGACACCCCTGTTTTCACTCTCTAAGTAACCTGTTTGGCACCTGCTGGAGGCGCTTGCGCACGCCTCATTTAAACATGTTTTTACGTCAAATGACAGAAACAAGCTGCGGCGCGGAGGCCCAGCTAACGTACATACAGTGGCTTCTGTCCTAGCGCGATGATGAAGACTATCAGCTAGCGGACTTCAGCTTATCCCATCACTCTCACATTGCAGCCACTTAAATCTAAACACAGATTATCCAGTGTGTGACAAATGTTTACACACCAGCATAAAGTAGCGATTTTGGCTCACAGTCAGTAACTTGACACATTGAATAAATGGGCAAGAAGACTTTATGACTTTTTTTAACCAGTAAAATGCTGCAGCTCTTGGGTTAGCACAATTCAGTGTAAAGAAATACACTATTTAATATTTGAATGCTCAATATATTTATGAGTGCAAGATTGCTGTGTGGAGAACCTCATCAATCTACTCTGTGTATAGAAAATGCCTTAAATAAAAACACTTTCTGTTGCCCTGGGATTAGACAGGTCAACCACAACACTCAAACATTTCACATGAACACGCTCCAGCAGAGCTGTAGGGACGAACTCACCGACAACAGTGACAGCAAACGAGCAGTTAGCCTGGTTCCCTGAGTGATCGGTCGCGATGTAGGTGATGGTTTCCTTTCCGATGGGGAAAAGCTGAGGAGGAGCGTAAACTGGTTTCACCTGCACTGCCACCTGGCGAAAGAAAGGTCGAACATCATACCGTCGTTGCCGGCAGAAAGAAAATTGTGTGGTAGACCCAAACTCTGTTTTCAAGATTCCAACCTCTTCATTGGAGTTGTCAGCGGCGGTTGGGACATTCCAGCTAACGTTAGCGGTGCCACGGCGCTCATCTGTCCCCGCAACAATGTCTCCAGGACACTGGATCCATGGTGGTTCAGCGTCTAAAGAAACACAACGCAAAGTTTTATCTGAAAGCACAACATCTATGTGGAGAAAGATAAAAATCTCTCACATGCGGGTCTCACACGTTAAAACCGACAGCCTAATGCTCGCAATCGCCAGGAGAGCGTGCGATGTCACCTGACCTGTGACCTCTTTCATTTCACACGCATTATCGCTCATTAATGAATCAAAAGCTAAGTGCACAGCTGTCATGGCTCCAACAAGCGTCCACCGCCACTGATGTAACATTTAAAGGATAAGTGGTTTTAAGTGTCCGTTAGCTCAACATCTCGCCCTGATGATAAAATCTTAGTTTAATCAAGAGAAAGCTAAAATAAAAAGTGTTCCACGGTACATCTTTGTTACAACAGCTGAGTTATGAAAATATCATCCAAGCTTCTAATTAGCAAATCTGGAACATTCATTCCATGATCAGCAAAAAAAATAGAGATAATTGGAGACATACTGTATATATTAGATTAAATTTTTATTGTAATTGTGTTGTTCATTGTTGGCACCCATCTTAAACCACAAACACAATAAAGAGCCCTTTCAAATGTGTAACACCTTCTATTTTCTCATTGTAATGGCACATCCATTTACCTCATCCTCCCTTTTCATCACTGTATTTTGGTTTTTCTCAACTCCCCATCATAAAACACCTACGCATGACTCATTCTGCCCTCGCGCCCCCGTGTCCGCCCTGCCTTCGTCTTCATCTTTATGGCATCTCTTCCTCTCCTTAATGGCAGCAGTCCTTCATTAGCAGAGCGGAGCTGCAGGGGAATGGGCGGGGGGGACTGAGGACGGTGGATGCGTGGGCAGGCTGAGCAGTTTTGCACCACCTGATTCACCTGCGGGGCCTGTGGAGGGCTGCGGCCCAGCCACAATCCAGAGCTCTGACACAGTATGGTTTGAGTTATCAAACCAATCAAACCAGTCTACAAAAGTGCTGCACGATGCAGAGAGAGGGGGAACGAGGAATGGAACATATTCTCCAAGTATCCTGCTGTGTTCTTTTTGAGATCTTTTTCCCTTTCACACTCATTCTTTCCCAAGTACGTTTCAATTGGCATTTAAATTTAAAATTTAAGGTCAGGCAAGCTGATGGTAGAACTCTAAAAACCATTTTAAAGGGATTATTAAAGGTTTCCTTAGGGTGAGAAATGTAAACTGGCAACTGCGACAGAAAGGTTAAAATGGACTGGGAATAATGGGCTATAATGCGCATGGCAATTCGACCTTATATACGTAATATACCTGCGCAGATGGCTTTATAAATGTTAGCCGTCCAGTTTCCAGAGCCCAGGCACACCGCCTTCCGGTTTCCAAAGAGCGTGAAGCCTTTTCGACAGGTGAGCAGACAAGCGGAGCCTGGGGACGCTGTTCTCTTCCCACAGGCAGGAGGCGACAGTGAGATGTTCTTCAGGCTCGCGATTGGGGGGCAGCGCACCTCTGGGGAGACGAGCACAAGGTACAGAGATGAAACTGATATCTGCTGCTGGTTCCGTCTTTAGCTGCTGAAGCGGCAGAACAGGCGAATCAACTAGATTTAGGTTGCACGTTTGCAAAACCTCGAGGACTCACACGCTTCAAGCATTGCATGCATACTTGGGGTGCGGACCAGTGCAGCTTTCCCTCCAAGACGGATAGATTATTATCCGCCTACTCGTGTTCTACGAGGGCAGATCCACACTGGGAGATTTCAGTCAGATGAAGAAAAAAAAAATCTCTTTGTCTGATCACGTTTCCCTCATGTACAAACAAACAGTAAAACAAGCCATTCAACTGCCGCAGACCCTCTCAGCAGTGTTAAAAAGGAAAACACAGCGGGCAGGAGAAGCCGAGGTGGTCAGGTAAACAAACTGTAAATCAGACTGGGCGTGTGTGGGGAAAACGGTGGAAGTTATCAGCAACCAGATACTGCTTTCTGGAAGTCAGTGGCTGGATCTGAGTCAGAGCAGGCCGGAGGTTTGCGGCTCTCACCCAGGCCCTTATTTTGCGAGTTGGTGTGCCTGACCTGGGTGCTCCCTGCGGCGAGCGAGAGGACGCGCGACTATTTTAACTTAACTATCAGTTCGCAAGCGTGTGTGTGTGTAATTTTCTGTGCACGTGGTAGCTGTTGATTTGATTGAAAGCAGATGCAGTGACTCGGCAGGGCTCTTAACAAATATACCATAAGCTTAACCACAGTGCTAACGTGACTATGCATTCTCTGAGCAAACCCACGTGTTTCTCCATAGAACTTCCCAAATCTGGAATAAACGAGCTTTTCATTAAAAGGGAAGGACTTGATGTGATCCATGAGGTCAAACAGGGGTCAGAGAGCGTGGAGGGCTTACCCACACACCGAGGTTGGGGTCCACTCCACAGGGAGTTAGCCTGGCAGGCCAGCCTGGATGGTCCCTCCAGCCTGTAGCCTCGCTCGCAGCCCACCTGACACTCTGTCCTGTTGGAGGCGCCGCTGTTGCTGCACCTCAGAAATCCATTCTTGGGACGGGAGAGGGGTGGGCAGGAACGAACTGCAGGTTGAAAAATATGGAACATTAAAAAACTGAAACCTAACCCAGCTCTTACTCGTGTATATACGGTAATATGATTTCAGCCCCCCCCCCCCAAAAAAAAAAAAACGTAGATACTGTGCATAATTCAGGAGGAGGAGAAGGCCATAAATCATCTGTAGGAATGTTCAGCATTATTATCTAACTTGGGGTCTGGCCTGTCACTGAACACAGTGTAAAAATCCCTATGAAATAAAAAAAAAGGGGGAAAAAATGTGTGCCTGTTCTCAGTTACGCTGCGGTCTGGAAGAGGGTGTGTAGCGTGTTATTTCTCATCACCTCCCATCGAGCCAGAGCCAGTTCAGAGGAGACCCCCCCTCCATCAGGGCTCAACTAGCTGGGAGGTCCTCCAGAACTGTGGCAAAGACTAGACCCAGTGTAACAGGCATGGAAGCAGACATATGTAGACACGCTCGGAAAATATAGACCCAAAGTCGCTGCTGTAAATCTCTGACACACACCCTTGAGTGCTCAGTGTCGGGGGATTTCTATGAGTCACACTGTTGGTGTCTCTCTGCCTCAACTGCAATTTTCCTCATTAATCTGCTTTCTCCTCAACCTTCGTTGCCTTTTCAGGTTGTTTTCCGACAATTTTTTTTCCCATTTTCCTCTTTACGCCCCCGGCTCTGGACCATCCCATGGCGGCGGCAAGCGGTAGCCTCCTCGTAAACGTCTATCCCTTGTTTAATCTAAACCCGTCTCGTCCTCCCCATTCGCTCCGGCAGCCTGCTGGGGAGTCGTGGCCAATCGACAGCAGATCGACTCACTCGATTTATTGTTACACAAATGTTTATGGAAGTCTGCAGACATCAGAAGGGAGGCAGCTGTCTCTGAGGGCTCTTATAAATGGCCTGTGGTGCAAGAGGGAATAATGGGAGACATGCCTGAAAAAAAACCTGCTGCAACCAATCAGAAAATCATATGGAATCACTATCATCAGGAACATTTCTTGCATGTTCCTAAAAAAGATGACATTAATCTGCATTTACGCTTATTAGTATTATTATATTAAATTACTGAGGTATTTGACAATTTAATGCACTCAAAGGACTAAAAGTTCTTTAGATAATCAAAGTAAATGCAAAATTGTGTTTAAAGTCCAATAGTTACAAAACATTATCTGGCTTTAAAGGCATCATTGGCCACAGAAGTAGTGTGACGGCGTGTTTTTGGTTCCCCTCCTGCTCACCTGTGCAGCTGGCAGGGGTTCCTGACCAGGTGCCGTCGGCCTGGCACAGTCTGATGCTGGTGCCCTGGAGGTCAAACTCGGGCAGGCATCGGACGCCGCAGGCGGCCTCGAAATGGTTGTTGCAGACGTTCTGGATAAAAAAGCCGTTTTCTGGAGGTGGCAGTGCTGGGCAGTACACCACTGAGACAAAAGCAGAGAAGAGAACAGCGGTGATAGATGGAAAATTTAAAAAAAGAAAGAAAAAGAAAAGATGGTGGAAAGTGTGAAACTGATCATCACTGGGTTCATATCGGTCAGAGTGTGGAAATCACTGATTCACGTCTGTAGGAAAGGGAGCAAAACATACAGGAATTGATGAGTAAAAGGTTAGAAAATACCCTCAAACGTACCTCACACTCTGTTCTCGGCACACAGTGCTCTTATTTTCCACATTCCATTTAAGGTCAAAACAATTGCCCCCCCATGGAAAAATGGAACATTTCCTTTCAATTTTGCTCAATATTGGGAAATATCATCGAGACGTCGGCTGTATTCTGGCCCGAATACAGGTCTTTTCATGCAGTGGTCCTTCTTTTAAACTACTACCAGAACAGAAATCCCCGCTTTTTAATACATTTTGGTCAACTTCCAGACTAAATTGCCTTCACTGCTTTGTCCAAATTGATTTTTAACCACTGCGCATCAAAATTTACTGGAGTGTTTTGCATTAAAGAGGCCTTGACCCATCTTAGAGCCCATCAAATTTTGCATTTTTCAAGGATTATCTTAAGGACACTGTTGGATGTGACTAATAAATCCAGGGATACGCCCAAAATGGTTTAGAAAACAGAGGAAACCGCACCCTGTTGTCTATTCTATCATATTGACTCTTAAAGGAGCATGTTCCCCCCCCCCTCCCGAGATGCTCACATGTGGAGATCTTCAGTTGTGCCGAGGTATGCGCTTTGTAGTTTGTGAGACATTTGGCTGTTGGAGGCAATTATGGCTTCTACACCTTCTGGCCAGTTCTAATTGCTGGGTTAAAAACATCGTTACTGCTGCAGCCATGTGCTATATAGCAGATGTTGTCTGGGAAATCCTCGCATGACTTAAAAATGCAAAACAAAGAAAGGCAGAAAGGTTCCTGGGGATGATCCAGACTGGAAAGCAAACATGTTTTTTTTTTTTGTTGTTGTTGTTTTTTTAAACTGCAGCCGTCACTAGGGATTGTGTTTTCGGTTAAGGCCCACTTACTCTGGCAGGTCATGCCTATTGGCCAGTAGCCGGGCTTGCACACGCAGTCGTTGACAGAGGTGCTGCCAGGCTGGGAGGTGTGCTGCGCATCAGGACACGGCAGGCAGGTACCCGGGCCTCCTGGAGCTCCTTCTGGTTTATAGGTGCCAGGTGGACAGGCTGTGGAGGATGGAGAAAATTCAGATTCCAGAAAAATTCAGACAGATTCCTGATGTTACCAAAAAAAAAAAAGGAGAGAAAACCTGGATAGTGGATATTTTGCAAAAAGAATTCGAGCCTTAAACTGAAAAATAAGTTGACAGGTTTATGGGATGTTTCATCAGAGGAATATGACCGAGCAGTTGGGAAATGTTGTGTTACTGCCCCACAGAAAACAGAACAACTAATCCAATCCACAAAAAATATTACGAGGATCAAACCTTTGGATCATCTGACATCACTAATCAGACAACAGGCTGAAAAAATGAAGAGGGAGAGGGTCATCGAGATCCTCCAATACTCGGTTTTTAACTTTATTTCCATAAAAACAGCCCTGGTCCATTATTTGCTTTACAGAGTTATACACGCAAGACTGAGTCCACATTGGTTGGACCATAAAATTCCAAACTCTCTGATGTTTTTGCAATAAATTTTCAGATTATTTGATTTATGCGATTGCTCGGGACAACAGCCCTTATCAGTCACTTCAGGGATAATTACACACAAGTAATTCCCATAATTCACAGCGATTGCTGAAGAACTTTACACCCACACAGTAATCATTGCTCCCCGAAGCCAGAGCAATTATTCTGTTGTTTTTCTTTCTGTCTATCCAAAACCACTTTAAAAGGAGGCATTTAAGATAAAGAATTGCAACTGTTATTCCTGTGATAGCTGCAGCAGAGTCGCGCTAACTGTGCAACCGCTGAGCGCGCCGTTTGTGTTCCAGTCGGATCAGCTTTATCTGGCTTGGCTGCGCGCTCGTATCGCAGCACGCACAAGGCAGTTTCGTGGTTCTGACTTTCGGAAAATGACTACAGAAAAAAGTAAAGATATTCCCTGTCTAGCCAGGGTGCACGCACGCACGCATAAGTGTGCGTGTAAATCCCTGGCTATTCTCCAGACAGTTCCAGGTAGGGCTGTCAATGAGGTGGGGAGTTTCAGTCAAGTGGAGACCGCGACGAAAAGAAAAATAGAACGGTTCATAGAGGTAAAATAGGATTATTATGCAGTAGCAAAGCGCTAAAAGAACCTTGTAATTGTCACTCTGTTGTACAGAATCCACGGCATTCTTCACAACTGGTTTTACTCGGGAGCTGACCCAGAAGCCAGGTGTGAATTTCCACTGGGGAGCCAGTGGAACGACCCTGCCTGAGCAGAAACCCAGCAGCAGGTCAGGGAGGGAAAATCAACCCTCCATAAAGCTAAACTGACTGGCTGCTGGCACGGAAATGCACATCCATCCCACATCAAATGGACGCACATACGCCCAGGACTACCATGTGGTGCATACCTGTGTGTGTGTGTGTGTGTGTTTGTGTGTGTGCGTGTGTGCAAGTGTTTAGCTAATAGCAAAAGCAGCTGATGCAGCTTGTCCATCCGGTGTCCTTTAAACTCAGCGGAGGCCTCTTAAATAAGCCTTTAGGAATGTGTTTCACAGACACACACACAAGGTTGACAGTCCGAGCCATTTATGATGAGAATATTAATTGAACCAGATCATGAGAGCAGAAATAATGCATTCCCAATGCACGCACACGTATGGCCACACACGCAGAACTGAAACGCAGACCCGGAGGGCTGGAATCCAAGACAGGAACAGAGGAACGGATGGATGGAGAGGGGGAAACGATCACACAAAGGGGACAGTAAAGGGGAACTCTGAAGAGATCAGGCAGCAGTCCGTGGTCCCCATCTTCTCGTGACGTTGTGTCTGCTGGGTTTCGCCTGCCTGCAACCCTAAGAAGGTACAGACGGTGTCAAAGAACTACTGTATGCACTCATGATCTTAGACGTGGAAAGAGTAGACTATTTCTCCGGGTAACATCCTTCATACACATGCTAAAATGTGTGAAAAGATATACTGGATTCAGCTGTTCTGGTGCAGGTAAAAGGCCTCAGTCAAAAGTCCTCACGTCTGAAGACCACATTCATTTCTGATTAAAGACAGACAGTGACAGAAACAAGAGCAGGTCTGTTCATGTGTTCAAGTCCCTTCTTCAAAAATGAAGTAACTCATTTGAACTGGCAGCACGTCCGGCCCGGGAGCCAAAGTTGCTATCACACGAGAAACTCTGCCGTCTCTTGGGGGGGGGGGGCTGCGTTCGATTAAGCGGATCCTAAAAACAGATTGGGACGGAAACGGAGAGAGGAGATCCGGAACATCTGCCTCCTCGGCCACAATGACAAACAGAGATCCGTGGAGAGCTCTTCGCTTCGCGGTGCATGCTCTGCTCATCCAAAAAACAAAGACAGAATCGCTCTCACACACATGCCTTCAACATAAACCAGTCCTTTTTTTCAAAAGAAACGCCCAAAAAAACGTGTAAAGAGGCAAACCCTGCACGTTACTGTGGTTCAAGTAGACCTGGACATCAAACAATGTTTGTTTTATAAGTGAACAAAGTCCTACATTGTGTTTTTTCCCCCCCAAATTAGCCTCCTTTTCTAACTAAGGCTCCTTCAAACTAAACAGTCCAGCAATATTGGGAATTGCCTGCTAAATATGGACCACGTCCTGACCGACACGGGCAAAAATTCCATGGTATTTCTCATGAAGAAAACAAGAGTTATATCTGAGGCAACTTTCCGCTCGTAACTGTGACTCAAAGACACGTTAGGTGCAGAAATAAAGTGCATGAATTAACCCACAAAAACACAGAACCGTGCAAAGGAACAAAGACACTGGCTTACAGAGGCTTCGTCTTAAGGAAACAGCAGATTATATATATTTCATGGCCATCAGTGGCATGTATGGATGGGGGGAGTGTGTGGAGTGTGTCATCTGTAGCTCATCCTGGAAGACCACCGCTCCTGACCTTAAGCGACCAGACAAAACAAGACGGCGCAGGCATCTGTCAACCATTTACGCGGGCTGCATGCGCCAGAGCTGCCCGAAGGTTGTGACCTCCTGACGAGGAGGAAGATGAACATCCAGAGAGCTCAAAGGATGAAAAGGTGACAGGAGGTGCGGGCTGTGTCCGCGTCCAACGCTAGGAATCGCTCAAACCCGACGCTTGGGTCGCGTATCTTAAAAAGAAAACGCCAGAGGATTGAAACCGGATTTCCAGGGTCCTGCTGAACTGTGGTCTGCTCTCCAGCTGCAAGGTGGACTGGAAATGGAGGGGGGTGGGGGTGGGGGGGGTTATGGGAGCTGCTCCACAGCTGTCCACCTACATGATCCGCAGACACCCTGATCTCAAGGATGCTAAAGCTTCCCCAGAGTGATGCTCGGCAGATCTTTGGAGGGAAACCAAGAAAATAAGTATTCCGTTGCCGTTTGCCTGCTTATTATAGACGCGTTCCAAAAAGGAGAGTGACTTCAGAGTAATCGCCAGATACCTTCTTACGGGCTTCCAAGGACGCTTATTACAGACTCTGACGCAACAGCAGAGTGAGGTGAACCGCGGAACAACTGTACAAACATGTTGGTCCCCGCTCTGGCGTGCCTGATTAGAGATGGCAGTGCGCTGATAAATGCAGCGATAAAACTTTGCGGCGCGAGCTCAGTGCTTATGGGATGATGTAGCTCAACAGTCAGGACGCTAACGCGCGCAGAGGGAAAGTTCTCATTCGGATAGTTTTTCCACTGCTCTCAGTCAGACTCCGCAGATCGATAAGTTCAGCCCATCCTGCAACCAGATGGAAAATGTGAGACGACGTAAACACGTGTGACGCAAATGTGCGACTGTTTCCAAAGGACACAAATAAAACACACCTGGAGAGCAGCAGGAACACCAATGGCAACGGCTGGGAAGGCCAGTTTGCTCCCAGCTCTCATCATTGCTCCGTGCTGCTAGTTGACAAGAAAATTCGAGATTTTCTAAGGATCTTGGAAATCCTGGAGCTTCTAACAAGGGTGAAATCTCCCCAAGTTGCGAGGAATCACAACAGACATGGAACGAGTCCAGTAAAAATAAGAGAAAATGACTGGTTTCCTTGTGATTTTAGATTCCTTTCCAGCACAAACATTCAACATGATGCAAAATGCAAAACAAAGATGA
>BJFM01000669.1:121283-135704 GCA_016586285.1 Arothron firmamentum | reverse complement strand
TCTTTCCAAATATACTGCTAAGTCTGCAGCCCACATTGGGACACAATCTTCTGTTTTCTTTTCATTTGGAGAGCAACATCAAGGATGAGCACGGGAGTTAATTTGTGGGTCAAAGAGCAAGAGAAGAAGAAAAGCAGACAGCTGCTTCTCCTCCAAGAGGCTGGCAGCTGCCGGCATCCTTCATCCTTAGCCTACGACCTGCGTCCATCCTCGCCGCCTCCCACAGACCAGAGAGATTTCCATCGCGCGTGCGCGCGCGGCAATGGCGACACGCATGTCAGCGGGAGGATCAGAAAGCGGAAGGAAGTGGGAGAGAGTGCCGATGAGGGTGAGCTGCAAACACGGAGAGATGGATGGGGGTCGCGGAAAAAGGGTCAAACCCGCTGGATCTGACGACGGGCAAGACAAGTTAACAAAGACTGCGGAGAAGGAGCCGATCCAGGCTTCCTGCGAGCCCCTCTGTCAGGTCAAATACCAGACGAGAGACAGCTGAGACGCCGCAGGCGAAACAAAAGAAGGTTTTGTTGCTTTTGTTCGGCTCGCACAGTTTGAAGACATCACAGTGGACTCAAACGGCAACGTTTCAGGCACTCAATCAGGGAATGAAATCACAGACCGCTGAGAATAATCCAAAATCACAGACCTGGAGCGAGGCTGAAAAGCCCTGCCAGCACTTTAGTCACCTGTAATAAACACGTCCAGCCCAGGGTTTTAAACTCACTGACCCCCAGAAATACGGGCTTGGATTTGTGTTGACAGAATATACAGTAAGTTGCGGTTCTGAAGCGGGTGAGATGTTTTTGACATCTGTTCTCAGGATTGCGCGACTCAAGGTTGGGGTTGGTGCCCGTTTTCATGGTTCCTTGTTTTTCATGCTAACCTGCAGATTATGACATTAGCCCCAGTTTACAACCGTCTCCGACTCCTTCTTTCCATCTTTTTTTGTCTGCTTTACAGCATCTTTACACGGCAGCAGTAGTCATCAATTAGGGTTTTTTTTTTACAGACATACACGGGTGGTTTAATGGGGGGGGGAGAAGGTGGGCCGGGGCTGGAACATGTGGCGTTAAGGGAGGGACTAATATAAGTTTGCACGCTTCCCTTAAGTCATGTCTGCGTAGATCCTGCTCCGGAGCAACAACACTTCTGAAGAACCCAAAAACATGAAAGAGAGTCCAAAAAAACACCTGAGGGTGGATCAGACATTGAGATCCTTTCAACATGACTGGAAAAAAGAAATCACTCTAACTTTGCTTTTGCAGACTATTTGGATCTCTTTCTCCCCCCTCTTACGTTTCACTTGTTGAATTATGATCTGATTATGACACAAAGGTGGATATATTTAGCAGTTTAGCTTATTTTAGTTGATTTCTGAGCAGTCTCTGTTCATAAAACACACCATTTGGAGTCCATGCTAGGCTAAAATATAAAGTAATATACTAGATAAAAACAAAAAAAAAAGATATTTTGGATATTTGATACAACTGGTAGACCAGATTCATTGCTGTTTTATCTCTGCTTTCACAACATCATGTAAAATATCACCACTATAATTAAATCAGGCCTTATCTGAAAAAGTCTCCATCCATCCACAACAAAAGATGCCAAACTAGAAACCACCCTCCCTTTCTTTTTCACTCTTTCAACAAAAGAAAACAAAGGCCTACACTCTTCTGCAATCAAGTTAAGAAATCAACGGGGGGGGGTGGTGCCAGGAGGTGAGGGTAGCAACCCCACCACCCCCACTGCCCGTCTCGTCCTGGAGAAATCCCCACTAAACGCTTCCTGCCTCTAACTTTCTTTCAACCGCGAAAAAAAAGCACGGAGAAACGTGTTCTTGGATGTACACAGACGCAGCGTGCAGGAGCAGACGATCTGCTGCGGTCACTGGTGCCGTGGGGATTCGGCTCTCGCCTGGCCGTGGAAATAGGCAGCCATTATGTGCGTGGTTGCGTAACACGCTTGGATGAGTGAGCCAAATTGACTCTGGTATTTACTTTTCAAAAGGCAGAAATGAAAATTACATCTGTCAAATATTAGGGCGCGTTTGCAGCCCTGCCAATAGCAGCGCTGATGAATGTCACTTCTGTCTGAAGCAATGATATACAGCATGTTAGCTGTTTAAAATAGGTCCCGCTGCAGCGATGCTGCTCTGATTTGGATCAGTGTTGTGGTCTATAATGAAGAGGCCATTATAATCATGATATCTGCTGCAAATTCCCAGGATCCAGCAACACGATTGGGTTTGTTTTGCTTTGAGAAAATCTTCAAAAATGAGTTACGATAAAGGCTTTTTGTCGTTAAGCCGTGCTGACGTTAGCGACTGTTGATGTCACACAGCTACTTTATCAACATGAGCTACTTCTGTTACGCTGTTTCTATCAAACAATAGAATGAATTGCTCATTTTTTTATTTATTTTTTTAACTTTAGAGCTTTGTGCATTCGTCTCCGACACATGCACGGAGACGAGCACGAGCTGGAGTGTACGACAGGAAGACTGGACAAACCGCACACATGCTAATTCTTTCCAACAACATAGTTTACACAGATTTTCTTTCAATCCTGGCAGCCAGAGGGGACCGCGTATTGAAAGAATGCATAAATACATAGACAACGGGCTGTAATTACAGTTGCACAGAGGCAACAGTTTAGCGAAGAACAGGAACATTTCCATGCTGGTCTGGGCCAAACGGAAAGTCGATTGAAAAAGAGTTTGCTCTGTTTTGAATAATCCCAACAGGAAAGACGAGTAACAGCGGAAACAAATCCGACCCCAGTCGGCTCCATTGGTCCTCGTACCAAGTTCCATGATGCTGCCATGTTTCGCAGCGCGGATGTGCATCTGTGCAGTACCTGGCCTGTTTTGTACCTGGTATGTGTCAGATCCTTGAACATGGTATGTTTAAATGGCCCACAAGTGAGTGCGTGGAAAGCGTGCCAACAGCGTGGCTGTGCCAACGTGCTGGTTCCTGCATGCGTGAGCACGACAGAGCAGGAAAAGGTTGATAATCACTCCTATCTCAAATATGTGAAACATCCTCTCGGTCCACAAGTGAACGGGTGTGGATCCGTGGTTTAATGTTTTTCCGTTGGGCTTTTCTTCTCTCGGCACCTCTGCAGGGGAGGTGAGGACAGAAAGTGAAAGGAGAGGACGAGGGCGCGACTGCAACACGGGCTGCCTGTTGTCACTTTAAAGCCTCTTCTCTTCCGATGATCTGCTGGTCATTCACCCCAAGGTCGCAGGAACGACCTCTCCAGACCTTCCTCTTGCAGTTTGCGACAATGAAAAAGGACATACGCTTTGCGTCCAGGGCCGAGACAGCGCTGTTGCAGACACGCGTGTCCTCTTAGAAGCAAGATGACTTATGGGCTAATTCCTGTAAACACTCTTGTCGTGTCAAAGACGGAATATTTTATGTACTTCCAGCCAAAAAAGGCCAAATTTACCATCAATAAAGCCTTTTGAGACACAGCATATCACACCTCGGCCTATTTCCGCCATATCTCGGTCTTCCATGCTTTCCCCTGCTCGCTCCCTTCCGTTCATCCCCAGAACAAAGCCAACGCCGCGGTAACGCAGACCAGAGCTGCTGTCACTCTCTCAGGCTACACAAGAGCCTGATAAGAGGGGATGTGTGACAGGAGGGAAACACATTCCCCTCCGGCCTTCCCACTTCTCCCCGCGCTCCTCCACGATGCAGAGGCAGCAGGCACCAGATTAGCATGCGCGGAGAGACGACAGAGACGCTCGGTTCTGCTTCCACCTCACGCATTCTGGCCGCAGTTTCCGGGAGACGTTTTTCTGCAGACGCTGTAGATTCCAACGCGGTTCTTTCAGCCAGCGATGAGAGCACCCCATCGAGAAACCAGCTGTGCTATTTTCGAACGGATCAAGGTGAGAACACAACCTCAAAAAAGCAAATAAACCTCAAACTCTCGGGGCAGACGGAGTTTCAAGGGTCTGGAACACCTCGGTCAGCCACTCATCGATGACGCACCCCCTCGCAGCCATATTTCACGAAACACTTTCACTTCAGCCAGGCCAGTTAGAGCTACAGCAACACAACATTAGGGAAAAAAAGCCAGATTCCTTTACAAACAGCAGGGGTTTGTGAAGTTTACTTTTGTTTCTTGATTATGTACTGCTCAAGCCGCAAAAGTAATTGGCTCTGGAGCCGCCGCGGCTTCAAAGGGCTCCGCGAGTTACGAGGGACTGAAACCTTCAATAAACATCGTGTTCGGAAAACACGGGAGCCTGTTCAGCGCCGCTAAACGGAACCAAAAAACGCGGACGAAAGCGAGGCTGCGCCGACGTTAGCGTCACGCGGCCCAGCCCGGGGCGCAGTCCCGCGTCGGCCGATGACGACTCGCTCTTCAGACCTCCCACTGGATGGGCGAGAGGCAGGGGAAACGGTTGTCAGCCGCGGCGGCGTGCGCCTAGCGGGGCCAGCGCCTCGGTCCGCCCTCTGCTAGTCATTCAAGCATTTAACAACGGATTAATAAACAGGGTTTGGCTCCGGTGCTCAACAACATCTGATGAGAGTTAGGAAGACATGCTTTTTTTTGGGTCTGATGACCCCAGTACCCCTTTCATTTGGCTGCCGCTTCAAACACTCCTCCTCCCTCCGCTCCCTCCTCGGCTCTCAGTCGTTTTCAAACGTCGGCGAGGTTTTTTTTTAACGTTGTTCTTCCTGTTATTTAATTCGGAAATAAAAACAGCTGGGGGCCACATACAGCGCGCTCCGGATTACAGGGTCGTTGTATACGCTTATTCAATTACACAACTATTCTCTTTCTTCTCCTCCCTCCTACCTGCCTCCCTTGAACACCGAGGGTGCTGCAGGGCTGCAAAGCCACACACAGAGCCGCCAGTGCATCTGTTAGGCTTGACGTGCTTGGACAATCCCATCGGCTCCGACGTTCCTCAGCCACCTGGGTCATCGCATATTCATTTCGAAAAATGTATCAACCCTTAAAGCTGTCTCCTAAGCGACAGAGACCACCTGCATTAAGCTGCAGCTTTGCTTTGTTTAGCTTGGACACTTGACAGACCCGGGGAGGGACAATTAGCGAACAAATGAAAGTGCTGTTTTGGTCCAGGCCGACTGTCTCAGGGGCACGGCCGATTTAAGCAAAACAAAATTAATGTGCCGCGACATCCATCAGCTTCGAGGGCATTTTAAAAGAACTGAGAGAGAGTTTTGAGGCTTTCTCTGTATCATCAAGGAGATCACAGCTAGAAAGTATGTCCCTTTTAAGTGTAAATTTCTCTTAATAGCTTAGAAATCAATGTTTGTGCGAAAATTAAGGACTGTTTATGTCCTGAATACAGAAAGGCACACATTTCAGTCCTTCAGCATTGCAAAGAATGTTGATTGTGATCTTCCCTAAGGACAGTTTCCATTGCGCTAACAAGACTGGCTGCTTATTCACTTCATTACTCTGCAGGGACCGAAGGGCAAGCGGCCCTGATTGAAAGAGACAAAGATATCTAATGCTGACAAGGGTTAGACAAACAAAAGCAAACTCCAAAACCTCTCCAAGGTCTTGGTGCATTGAGTTTCAGAAGCGAAATGTGGTGAGAAGCAACAAAGGTGCAACGGCTGTCCAACCGGAGTCGTCTGCAGCTACCTGCACTGCTAGCAAGGGCCAACGTTGAAAGTGTTTTATTCACAATAACATGCCTGTTAGCTTTAGCCCGACCTACCTGTGCACTCGTGCTGCAGACCCTTGCCATAGTAGCCCTTCTCGCAGATGCAGTCGTACTGTCCCGTGTGTGTGCCGCACTTGCAGCTGGCCATCAGGTCACAGCAATCCCTGCCAGCCTCGCACAGAGAGGAACAGAGCGACAGGTCTTCCTGGATGTAGCTGCCCGTAGGGAGGTCTGCCAGTGGAAAACACACGAGACATCAACAGGTACATGTGTGGAGCCCTGGGACAAACCCGTAAGACACATTTCTGTTGGTTGAATTATTTATGTTGACTGCTCTGCGTTGTCTCACGCGTCGCGTGGCATGAGGTACTCAGGTCAAACTGGTGTTTTAATGCTCGCCATGAAAAGAAAATCAGCATGGAACTCTGCACAATCATCTTCCTCATCTTCCAAGAGCAGGAAGGACATCTGTGGAGTCATTCCTGTCATTTGGCTAGTGAGTTTTTTTCTTTTAACATGTGTTTTGAGGCTCTTTCGTCAAAGCATCGAGGCAGACTTCAAGACAGATGGGCCAGAGGTCGGCCTGATTGTGCGGCGTGTGCTAGCTTTCATTCACAGCCTTATCTGTGCTCGCTTATCTCTACCTGTCTGGGTTTTTCTGATGCTGTTTGTTCACTCACAAAGTTTGGAAAGGTTTTGGACTTCATTTCTCTTGTGCACGCTCGGGGCTGCAATTTAGATTTGAAAGCAATGGCACCGCGCTCATCATGCTGCGGGAAGTCCCCTTCAAGTGTGGGAAAAGGGACTCAATCTGTCATATCGATATCAAAGCGGAGCTTTAATGGCTGTTGGCAACAGATAAGAGGAGCGCATAATGTAATATTTATTCTGCGGCCTGTTTGCCAGATTCCATCTCAATTATTTTCTACTTCTGTTGAATTAAAACCATCGCTTCTCAAGATGGAGAAGGGTCAAAGTGGTTCTCCAGTAGCTTGAAGCTCAACTTGAACATAAGCTGAATCATTTTAGATGTAGAGCTATATTTCTTTTAACTGAGAAAACCTGTTTAAAGGGCCGGAGAATCAAAAGCCTTCTTTTTCCCTTCACCTTCATGCAGCGCACGGCGAGCCAGGGCCTCAAACTCGGCAAAGTTGTGAACTAGGTAGCAGTGCTGCTCTTTGGGCTCGGAGGCCATGTCATGAAGCTCCTTGATGTTGCCTTGCCAGATGCCCAGAGTGAAGATCTCAACCCCGCGTTCCCTCAGGGCCGCCGCGACTGGCCGAGGGTCGCCGCCGTTGGAGTAGCCGTCGGTGATCAGGAAGATGACCTTGGTGGCGTTGGCTCGGGAGGTACGCAAGATTTGCTGTCAGAGAAAAGGAAAAAAAACAAAACATCTGTGTCACCTTTTCTGTCTCATATTAGATAAATATAAGGAAGCTAATATATTAGCTAATATGTTCGCGAGACCTGAATCAATAAAACAAACGAACCAAATCTGGAGTACAAAGCTGATTCAACGTGCTAACAGAGAACTAGAAACACGCTGACGAATGTTCCAGAACTGTATCTGTTTAGTCACGCTGGTCAAATTCATTCAAACGCGAGCGTCCCGTCGCTTCGCCTGCCAACGCGAGCTGCAGCTTTCGTGACGCGGCTAAACCGAACGACGAAGGACGTCACAGCAGACCACTAAAAGCAGCCCTCGGTTCTCGGGTTCCTCCAAACCCCGCAGCAGCGGGACAGGCGACAAAAGGAGCGAGGGAGAGGAAGGACCCAAAAAAAGGATCAAGCTGTACAATAGTAATTATTTCTCCTGCAGACCATGCAGCTGGTTGCTAGTGGTCTGAAACCACCAGGGAGCGCAGACCAGGCTCCTGTGTCCGGCTACAATTCGCAAACTAACTTTAGCTGCCGTTTACCCTCCACCACATGCAATTAGACAGGCCATTAAAGTCAGAGGAATATATCTTTACTTGCTCTGAGGTACAGAAAACAAACAGAGGAGGTCCATCTGCGAGCTGCGTGGTGGAGGCCGAGACGAAGGCCTGAGCTGAGAGACCTGGTCAAAGGGTGACTGGGCCGACACTCCACATGATGGCGGCACATTTGAGACGCGCCGTGGCGTGACCGCGGGAGGCGACGTCGCAGATCAGGAGAGAGCGCTCAGCTCTTTATTATCTGACTGGCCAAACTTCAATGGGCTTCTGCAGGAGCGGTATAATTACAGAGCCGTTCGGAGCGAGGGAAGAGGAGGATGGCGAGAGAAGGGGGAAGAGGGAGGGCCTAGTGTGGCTGCTTCACAGGCCTGGGGAGGCTTGCTTCAAGTGTACTCCTTCGTGATGCTGGAATATAGAAAGAAGGCGCCCACCAGCTGTCAGTTTTTACGTGCGCGCAGACCTCGACCCGGCGTTGTTAACGTTGCACGTGCGAGTGTTTCCACTGCTTTTATTAGCCGTCAGCGTGGGCCGCAGCGGTTTCTGCAATCGCCATGAGTCGCTGGCTGCCGTTAGCGAACGTGGAGATGTCCCCAAACGGAGCATACGCAAGCACAGCCACTAATAATAGCCCTCTGATTGGCCTGAAAATACTTTAGGTCAGGGTACGAGCATAAAGGCAACCACAGGGGCCAGTGTGTGGGAAGGGGTTGCCCTCCACTAGAACTCTGTGCATGCACCTTACATGCACCAGAGATCAAATCTGATGTGCACATAGCATTTAACTAATAAAAATAAAGAGATAGTGAGTGCAAAGAGGCAAAGCTGATCTACGTCAGACTTTTTTCCCCTGGATGTTCGAGCACTCAATGAGCAAGTAAACACCAGGCCTCAGCGCTGGTGGATAAAGAGGTATTGATCTGGGAGAAAGAGGACAGTTTAAGCGCGTCTGGTTTGGAATGGTTTAGATCTGTCAAGCCACTGCTGATAGCGCAGAGCCCGACAGCCCTGGAGGGATTAGTGGGGAGAGCTACAAATCAATCTCTGCTCCAAAATGGATGCTCCCAGAACCAAGGGCTCTTCAGCAGAGAGCTCTGACAGGGTGGGACGTACGGGAAAGCTTCAAACGAAAGCACCTCGTTGTATTTGGCGTGTGTCACACGAAGGCCTGGCGGTGATGCCAAGCTAGTCCAGTTGTTAATCAAAGGCATGGCGGCTATCCTGCATGGCGGCTATCCTGAATGCTAAATGAGCCACCAGCAAACACACAAACACGGTCCTGGACCCCTGTCAGACCCTCCGGGCTCTTTGATCAGAGCCTGAACCCACCCAGCTCTGGGAGAAGCTGGTTGCTGGCTTGGATCTATCGAAAACAGAGGCCTTTCAGGGGTTCAAAACCATCAGAGGTAAGAGAGAGAAGCTTCAAAAGTTGGTTTTCAATGTCTCTCCACTGAAAACAAACTTAGATGCTTTTTAAACGCTTTCTGATCGCATTCCACAGTGGATGAAATACAAATACGACCCCGATGCATCCGGTCAGAGAGCTCTCTCCCCGTCACTAGGAAGTGAGAGTGCTTGTTTTAAAAAGCTATCTGCCTTTGGCCTGGGTGGTAGGAAAAACAACAATAACTCTGTGGGGACGTGGTAGAACAACAGGCACACACGCTAGACTCAACCCCACTGTAATTGTGCAACATCTCAGGGACACATACCCGGGATATTTTAGATAATCTGGGTCATTTTTAAAGAACATTTTTCAGGACAGCGATCTTGCGCCACACACGGCACCTTTTTTTTTTTTTTCCTTTTTCTGAATATGCCTCACACAAAAAAAATGCACATTTGAGTGTATAAACTCAACTATTTTGACTCGAGAGCACAGGTTGTTCCTGAATATTTGTTTTCAAAAGTTCAAATTTCACTGCTTCCCCAATTTTTACTTGTTATACAATGTTTCAGGCGTATCATCTCAGTTTCACTAATATTATTTGACAAAACGTTCCACGAGGTTACTCTGCTCAGCCCAATTGCCGTGAGACTCGCATAATAAGAGTAAAGAGAGCCGTTTTCAACAGGGCCACCCAGGAAAGGTGCCATTTTAGCCTTTGTACTGCAAGTAGTATGTACTCATAACAGTGTAACGCAATACAAATGTACAGTAATGAGTTTCTCAGCTCTCTGAGGATAAATTTGACCATGGTCGTGTTACGTAAGGGTGAGTTTGCCTTGGCTAACTGGGTGAAGCGTGCTCCAGGGGACTGAGTGGATGCAGGTTCAGAGGCAGTCACTCATCAATCATGGTGCTTCAAGCGGAGGTTTGTGGAACCACAGGAGCTTCAAGTTCCACAGACGACAGAAATGATTAACCTGTCTGGAGAGTAACTGGCAAAATGCGGAAAATCAGTCGAAAACAACGTCACGATTTAAAAGTCTTTGCGACGGTTAGCTGGTAGACATCGATGCGCAGGCAAGCCCGGGTCCAAACGGTGTGTGCGCACAGTCAGGTAATTGCCAGAGACCGAAGTCTAGACTGGCTGTGTGCTACCTCGCCGGTATTGTGTTACGACGCCATCCATCACACTCAACCGCGGCGCTGGAAGAGCAAGAGGAGGAGAGATATCAGGGAAATGCCGAGGGAACAGGACGGCAAATGAGAAACGCCCTCAATTATCCACTCGGCTGCTGTTGCCCGTGTTGCGCTAGCGATGCTCAGGAGTGCGGGAGACATTTCAGGTTCCGGGTAATTGGACAGGGGTCGGCTTGCTTGAGCGACTGAGAGGACGGGATAGCGAGAGCACTGATGGTCCGAGTGCCAGCTGTCAAGGCAGCCTATCGATCCGCCGCATGTCGATTATCTTAATTTATATTATTTCACACACTTTGCCATGTGTTTAAAAAAATACATTCGGTCTTTCCAGAGCAAGAAGCAAGAGGCAACAGCAGCATCTGTATCCGTTTGTCCTCATTTCTGAGTTTTAAGTATCCATTGTGTCCTCATCCGATTTTTTTTTTTTTTTTTTTTTAGCATTCTCATTTTTTCCAACTGGATAGTTGGTAATTTGGTTTTCATAATACTACTGGCCGCTTTCCTCATGGCTCGATGTTTTTAAAATCAGCAAAAACAAAACTCCCAGGTGGGCTTCTGAGATCCAGCATCTTCTAGACAAGAAAAAAAAAAAAAAAAGGCTATAAAGCGTCGTTAACGCAGAAAACGCAGCTTCTTGAGGGACAGACAGAAAGGTGAAAGGTTCTACGAGCAGCTGCAGTTGCCGCAGCTGAGGGAGGCGAGAATTTATTTGAATCTGAAGCATCATCGGTCTGAAACATCCAAAAGTTATTTAGTGGCGTGATTCATTTCTGGTCGTCTTCCCGAACGCCTGCGAGCGACCAGAGAGTCACTCAAATAACCACATGTGGGCGGTGAGTCAGGGTAGAGTAGCAGTTTATCAGTCTGCTCCTCGGTAACGTAATGTTTGCGTACTAGCTGCCGTGTTTGCGCTGGAGTGAAAGTGACGAAAGTGGGGAAACACGCCGCCAGTTATCTTTGGTAATGCCGGTCGGCTGGTTACGGCGGCGCGGCGGGAGTGGAGCCCTCCCCGAGACTGATGGCTCATGTCGAGGCGACCCGCGCCAGTGTGCTGCGGCGCGCACGCTCCAGACTGGTGCGTGGGCCTGGTTTGATGACTGCCTATGAAAACGTATCCCAGACTGGGCCCAGACCACACTGTGTGGAGGCAGACCGCTTTTTTCCTTTGTTGTGTGGACCGTTGTTGCTGTAGCTGCATTTCTTCCACGTGCTCCCGCGTGCTCTCCTGCAGGCTGTGTTTGTCTTGGCTGCGGCCACGGGGGGGGAGATTTTCTCTAATAGAGTGGGGAATTGGGGGGTACTTTAGTGTTTTATTACAAAAGTACAGAGTGGGCCTTGCTGTTATGGAACGCAGCCAGCGCTGCGTGAATAACCTGCGTCAGTAACTGATCATCGGGGGAGGACATATTTGCGGTTATTACATCAGGCTCCTCAATGACGTGGCAATTCTAGGTATCTTAGAACAGTGGTCCCCAACCTCTGGGCCGCGGACCGGTATTGGTCCGTGGGTCGTTTGGTCCGGGCCACACAGAAAGAATAATTAACTTACATGAATTTGTTTTATCTATTATCTGAAATTAACAATGTTTTATTTTGAATAATTACCGGATTCTCTTCGTTACATTCATCTATGGCTCACTATTGATGCACATTTATTATTATAGTTAGAAAATACCACAGTTTTCATGTCGGTCATATCACGTTCTTTTGTTGTATTTATCTGCCACTCTTTAAAGGCCCCTGAAACGACTATCTGACATTAAAGCGGTCTGTGGAACAAAAAAGGGTTGGGGACCATCGTCTTAGAAGACATTTCACCACTACTCCGAAAGGCTTCTTCGTGCACATTCGCGCGCACACAACCCTAATGGAATCTGGCACTCTTAAATGCCACACCACCACTCAAACGTCACAACATAACAAGACGTTTGCTAATAGGCCTAAACGTCCAACCCCACAAAAACATGTTATTTCGTTTGCCACTACTGGGCATCTGAAATAGTTCTGGTGTCTTCTGGCCTGTCCTTCACTGATGTCTGATCTTAGAATTGATTAGTTTAAAAACAAAATCTCTTCAGCACACTTTACATGGACATGACCAAGCTTCCATCGTCCATTTGGACGCTCTATTAGGTTTATAATACATTGTACTAACACGAGTGTCTGCATCTTAAGACATCCTAAAACACGAGGACAGATACTTGTGGTTTTCTGATGATATTACTGGTTGTCGGGGAATTTAAGGGAAGGTTAGTCAAGCTGCTGACAGTCGCTTCCTGTCCTTGCTGATGCCTTTGTGACCTTTGACCCTGCTGACAGAGTATTATTCAAAGCCATCTCACCACGCATTTCTGAATTTCCCTCTATACCTCAGTACCCAACCCCCTCACCTTCATTTATCACTTTCCCTTACACACACACACACACACCAGAGAGGCTGGTGTCAGCAGCACTTATCAACTGTTGAGCAGTATTTTAAGTAAGACGCTGTGTGCATGTGTCTTTCTGCGAACACACACTTGATGGAAAAACCAGCGTGCGCTTCAGCGCGAGCGTAACGTGTGAAGGAAAGTGTGTGTGCTCGCCTCTGGCACCGCACAAAGCTCAAGCTGCACAGACAGTATCCTACTTTTACACTAAGACAGCTAGTTTTAGAATTTTAGCTCTAAAATCAACGCGTCGCCGACGACGACCTCGACACCTGCTACGTCAAGACACTGGGATGTGCGCCTTCAGGAACACTGCCCAAATGAGACAAAATAACCAGAGATCTACGTGGGTGAACCAGAAACCTAAATTTTCCAGACTAAAACGGGCTGGAGTTAAGAGCAAAACTCGGCTTTATGCAACAGACTGGCACCGCCTGCTGCGGCGGCTGAGGTGGTGAAATCCTTACTTAAAGGCTCACGGCATCTCCCGGGGACTTCCCACTCGTTTTCCCCTTTTCTGCTCTGCGGTTATTAAATCAACCCCCCACCCCCCACCCCCCACCCCCCGTCTGAGTGGAAGAATTAACACTTAAAAATAAGGCACAGAGATGGATGGAATGGAATACACTTCTGCTGAAAAGGTTGAGTGACATCTGTGTTTTTCAGAGCCATGCAGGTTGCCCTACCCAGTTTCCCTGTGTTGGCGTTCAATTTCCAATTTTTTTTTCCTACCTGGAGAGACTAAAATATGGCGAGAAGACGGAATAACTTCTGCTGGTCCCGGGTGAAAAATGAAGTGAAGTGTAATCGTTTCCCCTCCAGCTGTGCATCAGGCTGCTGATACACTTTCTAAGTGGGTTAATGGTGACAAATGGGAAGAAAAGTAGTCAGGACAGGAAATAAAATCTATCCGCAACTGAAAATCTACAGTCAAATCCAACAAAAAGTTGACTGATGTGTGTTTTGCTTCACTTCCAAGGAAGTATAAGGGGATTCTAGATGTGTGTGCGTGTGTGTGAGCACGCTCTCTCACACCATAGACACACTAAAGTGGATTAGCTTATTGGTAAGACAGCTAAAGTCAGCAGTTTTTTCAGGTTTTTGTGGTCATCAAAAGATTTAAAAACTGATGAGCACAACAGTAAAAACATGATTGGAAGTTGCTTTTTAAAAAGAAGCATTTACAGAGGACCTATTGAGGACGCTAGGATAATATTAGCGTCGCGATCCATGCACATGTACGCATGCACGTGGAGGCAACTTGCTGTTTCCATAGCCTGATTATCATCGTCTGCTTAATTCTTTTATTAACTGGAGTCGCTGGTTTTGGCCAGAGCAAAGCCCAGTCATCTGACCACAGCAGCTTCAGACTGGGGGCCAAGTGGGACGCGTCCAAACCAGCAAACACTGACAGAAGGGAGGAAAGAGAAACAAATGAAAGAGATCTGAACGGATCACCTTGTACTGCAGGAAACCTGAGACAAAAGGCAGCGGTGTATCATTCCTTCTGTCCGTCTGTCTAAACCGGTAAAAATGTGCATGAAGTCTAATCAGGCCAGCCTGTTTTCCTACGGCTTCACTCAAATCAACACTGGGACTTACTTTGGCGTCGGGATGGAAGTTAAATCTGAACTTTGCTTTTTGGAAAATCTGAGTTCCACAGCAGATGGAACGATATTTCCAATTTCCTAAAATGAGATCTGAAAAGCAAAGGATTGATAATGACGGTGGCGGAGAGTGGCGGCCAAGTGCGAGGCTGCTATAGTGAATACAGATGAAGCCAGGACACTTGAAATGGTTTTTGGGATGGTGGGGG
>BJFM01000669.1:60473-97525 GCA_016586285.1 Arothron firmamentum | reverse complement strand
GGGGGGGGGTTGGAGGGAGACTTTAATGGGAAAAGAGGAACTGGATTCACTGGGATCCTGATAGTCTCATTTGGAACTCACTTTATTAAATAGGGACATTTGCGACTTGCTGAATTAAGGGTCAATTTCCTCACTGCTGCCGGGCAAATTTACAAAATAACCAAACGTATTGCACCTCTCCCCCACCTCTAGGAGAGTACTACTGGTTGGAGCCAGCCAACGCCTTCAGGCCTTTCAAGGACTATGACGTGGGCTTGATCGCTCTGGCGTTCCTGCAGGGCTCCTTTGCCTACGGAGGCTGGAACTTCCTCAACTATGTCACGGAGGAGCTGGTGGACCCATATGTGTAAATCTTTTTTTGTTTCTTCCCCTCCACCCATTATCTAAATAAAACGATGGGAATTCGCCCACAGTACTTACTTCGGGGATTAGCCATCCCATACCATGCTAGCTTCCCAGTTTAATCCCATGTCTGACCACTAAGTAATATCCCTGTATCCCCCTCGACATTCTTTTCAATAATCTTGCTGTCCATTGAAATGCCTCTCCTGAGGTCCATCTTCAAAACTTCATTTCCTCCCTTGAATCCCTGTCTCACGCTGTCTCCTCCCTCCATTTTCAAGGAACCTTCCTCGCGCCATCTTCATCTCCATCCCCCTGGTGACCTTCGTCTACGTCTTCGCCAACATCGCCTACGTCACGGCCATGACTCCCCAGGAGCTGCTGGCCTCCAACGCCGTTGCCGTGGTGAGTGGCTTTGAGGCGTGGCCCTGGTGTCATTTCAGCAGAAAGGCGCCCTCTGGTGGGCCATATGCAGCAGTGCACCTACTTTTCTTTCTGCCTGGCCGCAGCAGCGCGAAACACAAACAGCGCATCCTCTGATGCTAACCTCTGCGCTCGCCTTCCTCAGACATTCGGCGAGAAGCTGCTGGGTGTCATGTCGTGGATCATGCCCATCTCAGTGGCTCTGTCCACCTTCGGGGGTGTCAATGGTTCCCTCTTCACCTCCTCACGGTCAGTCAGATCATTCTGAAGGGGGTTCTGAAATGATTGGGAGCCATTTCCCCCTCCTTTTTCTCATGATGGCGCGATCGTTGCGTGTTAAACCACAACTATGGTGTCGTCTCTCGCAGATTGTTCTTTGCTGGAGCCAGAGAGGGCCACCTCCCCAGCCTCCTCGCCATGATCCACCTGAAACGCTGCACTCCCATCCCTGCGCTGCTCTTCACGGTGAGTGAAACTATCATCTCCATAGTAACTCCACCTCAAACCGGAGGGACTCCTGAGTGCCCGTCGCTGACCGTTGTCCCTCCCCCGTGCCTCCACAGTGCCTGTCCACCCTGCTCATGCTCTGCACCAGCGACATGTACACGCTCATCAACTACGTGGGCTTCATCAACTACCTGTTCTACGGGGTCACTGTTGCCGGGCAGATTGTCCTGCGCATTAAACAGCCCAACATGCACCGACCAATCAAGGTGCACAAACAGTATATAGCACCTTTAAGAGGACAATTTGCCGTTGCCTCACCTTATCATATTGGAAAGGACTGTTTATGCGGCTGATGACACATCGTTGCTTTGTTTCATCTTTCAGATTAGCCTCATCTGGCCCGTGATTTACCTCATCTTCTGGGCTTTCTTGCTCATCTTCTCCCTGTACTCCGAGCCCGTGGTGTGCGGCATCGGCCTGGCCATCATGCTGACCGGCGTCCCCGTCTACTTCCTGGGAGTCTACTGGGACAACAAGCCGCAGTGCTTTGATGTCTTCGTTAGTAAGTCAATTTACTAATACCGTCAAGAAGCTGAGTAAAAGAGGGACAAACATAAAGCCTAAAAAACACAGTCGCCCTCTAGTGGCCACTAATTCTGGTGTCGCGTTTAATCAGCAAAACGGACATTTTCCCCTTTTTTTATTTACTTTACATTAAATGTCAGATGTCTTTTTTTCTAAGCTTTCCTGTCCTGTTTTTCAGATAAGATGACCTACTTTGGCCAGAAGTTCTGTATGGTGGTTTACCCAGCTGAGGACAAGCGCAGCGGGAGCGGGGAGGAGGCGGAGGAGATGAAGGAGGCCAAGTCTCCCCTGTCCACAGAGGACGACGACAACCACAAATCAGTGGACTAGAGCTTGCTTTTAATCCTCCGCCTTCCCAGACATAAACAGAAGAAGGCAGACACACGTGTGGGCACTCACACAAACATGAGAAACGTAGATTTGACGATAAACACTCACACCCACATATCTCCGTTTGAGTTTTTTTTTTTTTATTCATAATTTCTGTATGCATTTTTAAGAGTAATAGGACCTCAAATCTTTGAGTCCGGGGTCCTTTAAAAGTGCAATATAGAAAGGCTAGAGCCTACCAGCTCCTCCATCCATGCTTAATCAGACCCAGCTACTGTCACCATCTACTGTCTTCTCTTTCTCCCAACATTTCCTCCCCCGCACACTCCCTGGACTATGCTAAATTGTGTTTTTTTTTTTTATTATTATTATTTCTATCAAGACTACCTGTGATGTGCAACTATTTTTCTCCTTTGACAGCTATTCAGACAAACACTGCAGCTGCGTTTTGGTCTTCAAAGCGCAGATTTAGATCTTGAAGTACACTGTTTTGTTTTTTTTTAGAATTTCTTTGCATTTTTTTTAAACATGACTTTGATTCCATGGCTTTCCTTCCTTTGTAAAAATTGTCACAATTGTTTATTTCATTTCACCTTTTTTGGTGTCATTTTAGCTTAAACGTGCTGATTTTTAGTTGTTTTTGTTGGTTTTTTCTACTCGACTTCACATCCATCTGGCCTATTTTTCTCTTTTTTGAATGGATTTTTAACTCTTTTCATCAGGTGAAAATCAAAAAGGCTGTTGTGTGAACTATAAACAGCGCACAGTGCTTTGTAAAAATGCCTTAATGACAGCTCTCTTCTCTATTCGGGTGCCATTGCAGCCGTGTTTTCCGACTGACACAGAGAGAGACAGATGATCCGGATGTTATTCCCTGGGAGGAATTCTCGTACGCGTGGCCGTAGATAACTAGAGACACATTTGCATCAATGTGCAAATCGACACCGACACATGTGAATGCCTGTGTGAAACTGTTTAAACGAAAAAGGTATTTTTGTAGCTCGTGAACTATAGTTCTTTGATTCCGCGTCTTTGATCCGTAGAAATCAAAGCAGGTAAAGCCTGACAGATATTGGTAGCTTGTAAGGCAACATTAGGGCAGGCATCTGCAGAGATGGCTGAAGGAACACCCCATCATCATTGTCAGGTCATAGTTCCGCATCTACACTATTGTTTTAGATTTTAGCAGCAGCGTTGCTGCTCACATAATCTCACACACACACACACACACACATTTTGGTGTCTCTATATACTCTTAGTGTCTCAGGGCATCCTCGCTGCCTTCTCTTTAAATCTACTGCCTGAGTGATGCAAGAGACAGTATTGTTCCTAAAATATGGTGCTTTTAGTTTGATTTCCTCAGGATCTCAGAGGCACCCCATGCGCACACACACACACACACACACACACAAAACACAACACAACACAGACACGTGCTTCATCATGCCTAAAAGTTTTTAGACAGGCCAGTAGTTCTGGTAAACTGTTGTGTGAACAGGGTGTTCGTGGATGTCTTTAAAGCGTGTTTGGTTATTGTGTACTAACAGCATACACGAGGTGTTATGACTATGTTTATTGTCACTCAGTAAATAAATACCACTGGCTAAATGTTTCCGTTTTTAATTCAGGCCTCGGTTGATTCCCCCCTCCACATTAAATGTTTTTTTGTTTGTTTTTTTTTAAGATTTCTGCCTTTCTAAACGAGGCCTGGAACGCTAACTTTAAAGCAAAAGCAACGGCTAAGCGCCGAGTCAGATCCTGCTGATCAGGAGGGATGGATGCTGGTCCTTTGCAGGTTTCTTTTCTCAGAGCGAAATGTTACCCTGAGACGCTGCAACATTCGCTTGAATTTAGACCCCAAAAAAGTAAAATAAAAAAATAAGGCGTTGGTGTGGCGTGGAAGTGTTGTTTTCTTTGTTCCAGAATCTACTTCACCATCCTTAAGGGCTTGTTTTGACTCGTGGGTCTCTTAAGACTGTGTCAATTTTACGTTAAGATGTTCGTGTACATTTTGATGGTGAGCGTGTAAACGTATAAATAAAAACATCAGAAAGACCACGACGAAGTTGTTGCATCTGTTATGCACGACACGTTTATTTTGCAGACAATCTCATCATCTTGGGGGAATTCCTGTGAAAAAGGTTGGGTGGATGCAACATTTTACATCTGCACAGAAGCTATTACTCTTAAATTAACAGGCAGTTTGAAACAAAATGATCCTAATGGACATATTGAGGATACCTATGAGGCATGTTGGAAGTGATTTAGTACAAAAAGGCAAACAGATTGGCAGAAAAAAATCAAATCAGAAGCTGCGGATGAGAGTATTCACTTCAATGTGCAAACAAGGGTGCACCACTTTTTAAAATATGACCTCTGCTCCTACCAAAGAAGCCTTATGTGGAGGTTCTGGAGTTTGATTAGTGGAAGGCTCCTGCCACAAATGGAGCCTGACCTAGCGTGTCATCTCTAGCGTGAAGAGTCGTTCTGTCCCAAACAAGTGAGACGGCAACATCCGGCTGTATGTTTTCGGTTGTAGACATCGCAGCCTCCAGGTCGTGACTACAAGGCTGGCTGAGGGTGCCGTTGAACGTGTCCTCCTCTCAAAGCAAGCACCAGGTGTAGAACGGAGCCGCCCTGAATTTTATAGTCTGCTGCCGTTTTCTCATCATTCCTGAGAATAAAGATAACAAGTGAGCAAATTGCAAAAACACACAAAGGAAATAAATAAATTAAAAAAAAACAAAAAAACAAGCATACATTTGCTTTCCACTGTAGATCAACCTCTGCTGCTGCGGAGGGATGCCTTCTTTCTCTTCCACTCTCTCTTTAATTCGCTCCACCTGGATGGAAAGTCATAATCTGTCATTTTAGACAAGCAAATTTCAGGTTGAGGTTGACTGTGCTCCCTCACATTACTGCCGCCCATTAACTAGCTAGTTACGGAAACATGCCAAACATGAGAATAATAAAATAATCAATGTATCATATTAACACAAAAATAAATTATGTAAAATTAAAAAATAATGTTAGTCTTTATTGCATTTTCTATTTTCTCACATACAATTAAGCAACAAGGTTATCAAAAAAACAGTACCTTATCTGTAGGCTCTATGTCAATCTCTATCTCTTTGCCTGTGAGCGTCTGAGTTTTAAAGGGGGAAAAAAGGAGGTTATTGTAAAAAATAATGAAACCAGAGAACACAACCATTCACCAGCAAACGCTTGTTTGACAAAATCGTTATGCTGTTGTTGTCTTACCTTCACTTTAATTAACATCTCTGTTTACGTGGTTACCAGATGGACTGGAAAAAAATAACTTGATTTGTGAGAATACCCTTATCTTGTTGAAGGGGTAAAAAAAAAAAACGTTCTAAATAAAGCCAATGGAAGAAGTACGACAATCTGGAAGAGAGTTTCCTGTGTCCTTACTAAGCCGTACCGCCTCCTTGTTTACGCATCAAACGTTCCGCTTTCAAATTATTTTTTGGCCTTCATATTTACTAAAATAGTGGTCGAATTTGACATTGTAATAATGCTAAACATGATGTCATAACAAAAAAAATCAACATATAAAACCGTTGCGCAGAAAGAACTTTACGACATCAGTGATGTGTCGCAAACTTTTTCGCAGATGTTGTAGTTTTATTCTCCAGTACCCCGCAGGTTCAAAACCGTAAAAAACTACAAAGCGGCTGTCAGCCGGTGTCCGCCGTTGAAACACCTCCCGCGTATTATATGGAAAGTAGAAAAGGGTCCACACGACTTTCCCGAAGGTAAATTATTGTTTTTTTTGCTTAACCTACGTCGTAAACGTATTCTTTGACATATTTGGGCGTTTTACTTGAGCAAATAGTTTGTAATGCTAATCAGAACGGCTACGTTTTGATCCGGATGTAAGCTTAACCTGGAATTTTGACATCGCATGAGCAAGTTGTCTCTTGTCACATGGTAACAAGCGGTACAATTGTCATGTTTAGAAGCAATTTGCTACCTTTTACGATGGAAAGTGCGCTTATTACACTCCAGTATAGTAATAATTCCTTGTTTATTACCCCACCATCTCTCACTGTGCTAGTTTGTCGACCATATTGGCTGTCTGGATTGTGGAAGGAAATGGTTTCATGGATTCTCTTTCTGTTTTACAGCATCACGTTCTGGGACGACATCTTCTAGTTTATCATTCAGCTTCCTGCACATCTTCGTCTCAAAATGCCTCGTATTGAAAACGACATCAAGCTGGACTTCAAGGATGTCCTCTTACGTCCAAAGCGGAGCACACTGAAGTCTAGGAGCGAGGTATTTGCATTTTTATTTAAAATATTACCAATAAAGTAACAAAATACATCGTCCCTCCTTAAAAACATAGTAATTAATAGCCTGCTGCCTTTATCTTGATAAACAATCTGCAGCTTATTTGGTAAGCATTGAGACATCTATGAGAAATGTGACTACTTTTTAGTGAATAAGTCTGTTAAACTGGAGGTTAAACCTTTATTATCAGGTGGATCTGATGAGGAGTTTCACTTTCCGGAACTCGAAGGGCAGCTACTGCGGGATCCCCATCATTGCCGCCAACATGGACACGGTCGGCACCTTTGAGATGGCCCTGGCTTTACACCAGGTACGGTGTTCTGTCCCCTTAAAAGAGCCTGTAAGGGCAGCGTTCACTCTGGAGCGTCTGATAACGCTGGAGCAAGAAAGTTTTATTTGAACAGTGTGCTGAAGAAGATGATGAGATGGGCTTGATTGTAACAGTTCCAACTTTATAGCCATCTGCAGACACAGAGTCTGTCGGAACAAATAGAATTTTTTTTGTATGATGAAGACGACAAATATTTGGTCGACTTGACGGAAGTTCAAGTCGAAAATGAATGAGACTAAAGACTAATAAACAGAATGAAAGTAGGACAGCAAGTTTCTCTGCATAGTCTGCCAATGTACATATTTATACAGCTAATAAGTGAACCAGCAAATACCTCGGATCGCTTTAGTAGTCACCTGCACATTTGGGAAACAGTATTTATCTGATTCTGTTGCAGATTTTCAGTGAAAATGCAAATTTGATCAAGCTTCATGAGAACGCTGACAACTGCTGCCCCCTACTGGTCAGCAGGTGCCAGTCAGCCTTTGCAGAGGTCATTGATCAGGTGTTTCTTGTCTTCTTTCTAATAGTTCACCCTCTTCACCGCGATTCACAAGCATTACTCAGTGGATGACTGGGCAGAGTTTGCGGCAAAGCATCCCGATTGCTTGAAGGTGCTCTCTTTTTCTACATTAACCTTGATTTGACCGACTTCATGGGTGTTCCGCATCGCGACCCTCCCGCTTTGATTGTGTGCTTTCCAGAGCGTGGCGGTCAGCACAGGCACTGGCGAAGCTGACTTTGAGAAGATCTCAGCCGTACTGGCGGCGGTGCCGGAGCTGCAGTACATCTGCGTGGACGTGGCCAACGGCTACTCCGAGCATTTCGTTCACTTCGTCAAAGATGTGAGGGAGAAGTTCCCTTCCCACACGATCATGGTCAGTCCCCTTCTCCCGGGGCCAGGGCGCGCAGCGCCGAGGCGAACGCCGCGCTTCTTCACCGCCGCGTTTGTTTTTGTCAGGCAGGAAACGTGGTGACCGGAGAGATGGTGGAGGAGCTGATTCTGGCCGGGGCTGACATCATCAAAGTCGGCATCGGACCAGGTGAAGGCTGCATTTCCGCCTCGGAACGAATTCCACCTCATCTTTGGGAACACACCTCACCTTTTTGTTTTTGGTTTTGGTTTTTTTTTGTACACGTATCTCTCAGGTTCTGTGTGCACCACCCGCATGAAGACAGGCGTGGGGTACCCCCAGCTCAGCGCCGTGATCGAGTGCGCCGATGCAGCCCACGGCTTGGGCGGCCACATCATCTCCGTGAGCCTCCCTTCCGTCATAAATCAGGAGTCTGGTCCTAAAAATTGATGAATTCAAGTTTTAAAGAAGATAATCTCTTGATGTTATCCCTCCTTTCCTCCGCCTCCCCCTCCCAGAAGGTCACTTCCTGTTGTGCTTTGGACGCTCAACGGTCGCCCTGGTAACAGTGTGCTTTGTTTTGATCCACACAGGACGGGGGGTGCACTTGCCCAGGAGACGTCTCGAAGGCTTTCGGTGAGTTTTCGGCCTCACATTTGACTCGCTGCGAGGATCGCGCGGGTCATCGTTGGCCTGCTTTCAGGCGCCGGAGCGGATTTCGTGATGCTGGGCGGGATGCTCGCCGGCCACTCGGAGAGCGGGGGGGAGATCATTGAGAAAAGCGGGAAGAAGTACAAGCTGTTCTACGGAATGAGCTCTGACACGGCCATGAAGAAGCACGCGGGGGGCGTGGCTGAGTACAGGTCGGCCTCCACTTCCTGTCTGTGGGTGTTTAGGCGCGGTCAGGACTCACCTGCTCACGCTTTTGACTGACTGCAGAGCATCCGAGGGGAAGACGGTGGAGGTCCCCTACAAAGGTCCGGTGGAGGTCACGATGCGGGACGTGCTGGGCGGGGTCCGGTCCACCTGCACCTACGTCGGGGCGGGGAAGCTGAAGGAGCTGAGCCGCAGGACCACCTTCATCAGGGTCACCCAGCAGCTCAACACAGTTTACGGCAACGACGGTTAAGTGTTTGGCTTCACGTCGCTCGACGACAGAAGGAAGAAATGACAAGATTTTCTCATCGTAATCTGTTTTACAACCTTTTCCGATGTATTTTTTTTTTCTTCTCTTCATTCCAATGTGAGGCCACGCATCAGTCCTCCAACTGAAGCCTCCATCACCCAGGTTTTAATCTGACAACAGACTTAAATTATTTAAAAAGTATATATGCAGCTGCTGTGGTTAATTGGGATGTTTAGATTTGACATTTTTATTTCTTCCCTCCAATCAGCAAGTTTTGCACTTTATTTGAAATTCTGAATATTTACAATTGGCAAACCATTCCTAATAATATGGCTCCTGAAGAACCAGCAGCAATATGTGGATCAGAATAGTACAGTCCTGGGGGACGTGTTCAGTATATGCAGCCTTTTCCTCCTCTTATTAAAGACCAAAGTGGATGTGAGTGATGTTTTAGATGAAGTCGGATTCTCTGGAATCAGGATTGAGTCTCTCTAGATCGTCCTTGTCAGACTCTTTACACGGTAGTCTGTGTTCTATTTACTGCCATGTTGATGTAAAAAGGCCCAAATAAATGCAAGGTTAAATCTTCCTGACACCTGTGTTCAATAAAAGCCGTACCACTCACTGTGCTTTGATGGAATTTATTGATGAATCAGCAGAATCTTCACAATTTTTTGCATCATTATGTTGCGCGTGAGCAAAATTCACCAGCAGAGGGCGACAAACACCGAGAAGCTGCAATAAAACAACCACAAAGGACGAGTGCTAATCTGGATATTTGACGTCATGAACAGGTTATAATGTTCATGACACTTTACTATTTAGACAACAAACAATTATAGGAGAAAAAGTACTTTTCCACTTTAATTATATTTTATTGACATTGCTGTTGACCTTTTCAGGCACTTAAATCTGCATCATATTCATGTGCACATCATCTCACACCTGAAAAATGGCAGGTGTCCCCTCCACAGACCACACCAAACATCCCCTTTGCCTCCAGAAAGTGAAACTCCAATGTCAAAGGTCAGGAATTTAAAGCAACATGTTTCTTGTAGACAAAGAGTAGAAGAGAGGATTTGATTATTTTTCTTTTTCAGGTAGATTGTCCGATTCAAGGACATGGTGAGGTGGGCTCCAGTGTCACAGAAGGTCGCAGAGCAGATCTGTGGTGCACAGGCCACCTACCGGTCTTCCACAAGGACAGGTACGCTGATGATTACCCTGCAAATAATTGTGATCCAAGTCGTGAACTTTGCCGTATGAGCACTTCCATGTTGTCTGAGACGCTGAAACTCCAAATTTCAAGGAAGAAATTGATTGTACGGCATACAATACTTCTAAACAAACAAAGGGTGTTAGATTGTAGCTAGAGCGGTTGAGCTTTATTGTTGTTATTTCTCTCCTCTGATGCTGCTCAGCCAGACTGTAGAATGACAGCGACTCTGAATGATGCCATATGACTTCATAGGCTTGCAGTTTGGTCACATGATCAGGACTGCTGACGGCATGACGTTCTCCTCCTGGCAGAGAGCTGAGCTGTTTATCTTTGTAGCACAGTCCAAAGACGCCATCATTGTTGCTGCCTGAATGCCTTTCCTGACACAATCCAATGGTCCAGTCGTAGTCACTGGACAGTCTCAATGTCCATCTTTTTAACTCTGACCTGGATGCCTTTGGGACAGAGTTTTGAATGTGGAACAGGCTTCTCTGAATTGTCGGTGCCTGGAATTTACTGTAGAAGATTTTCCTTTTGTCTCTGGATAGCGTCATGCAAGGCTCTGAGGTCTTCGGTTCAAAGGTCAGGTTTGGGTTTTTAGACAAGATTTCCCCCTTGCTCTCCGGGTCAACCAGAACCACAAGTGCTTTCCAGAAATGTTCCGCTTGTTCCACCATTTTTGTGTTGTTCTGGCTCAACTCCTGGAGCAGTTTGGGGCGCTGAGCCACAGGCTCCAAGCCTGGTCTCAGATCCACGGCCTTGGCCTTCTTCATGTCCTGTTGCACCTCAGAATACATCTGCAGGAACCTGAAGGTATCCGTCTCATGCTGTGCTGCCTGGAGACTGTCCTTGCTGGTTTTGATGGAAACCATACGGGCGGAGACTGAGCTCTGGATCCTGGTCAGGGCAAGGTCACGCAGGTTGTTCACAGCCTCGATGAGCTGAACGCTGGAGCGCTTCACCTTCTCTGTTTCCACCCTCTCCCATTTTTCCAGACCCACGTTGGTCGTTCTGGTCTGCAGCTCCTGCTGATCGGCTACGAGCTTCTCCTTCAGCTCTTTGTGGGCCGTGGAGAAGGTCTTCATGTTGTGCAGACGGTGCTGGTCTTCGATGGCGCAAGAAACGCAGACGCAGGTCAGGTCGTCCAAGCAGTAGTACTCCAGGAGTTTGCCATGCTGGGGGCACTTGGTGGTGCTGCCCAGGGCCACAGGTTCGGTCAGAAGATGCGTCTGTAGCAACACCGGAGTGGTGAGATGAGGCTTGAGGTGTTCCGCACACATGGAGATCTCACATTTCATGCAGGTCTTCTGTGCTGGTTTGCGATCTTTGTCCGCGCACATGTCACAGAGGATAACATGTGGATTTAGTCCTAGCTGGTCAGACATGTTTATTTTAATTACCCTTCAGGCTTGAGACCCTCTGCTCTTCAGGTTTGTGAAGAAAGTGTGAGCTCGACTTCCTTGTTAGAGCCTGGTCGCACGACAAAGGGAGCAAAGCTTTCGATTTCCTGAGAACTGAAAATTTAGCCACACCCCGTCCACCTTATCTATGAAGTCATTATTCCTCTGCCGCTGGGTGTTTGTCCAGCTCCAGTGTCGTGTCATCCCTGATATGCACCACCCCTTAGCTTTAGCTTGAAAGTGTCACATGCATGAAGCTCACAATGGTGACACATTCTGTTTCCATACCGGCAAGCCTGTGATGTTCTGATCCCAAGAAATACATCAAATCTTATATAACATAGCTTCATCTTTTCTTAGCAATCATATTTATTTATCAGCGTCGTGATGTCATGAATGAAGCTCAGCAGTGGCAGTCTCTGAATCAACGTGTGTATTTCAGTGTTTTCAGGTGAATATTGACATCAGAAAAGCTCCATGTCTCTGCAAATGTAAAGACCCTTGTCATCCTTTATTGATGCGTCAACCATTTGCATTTGTACACCAGACAATGCGTTGCTCTGTCAATTTCAATTGTTTACATTTTAAAGTGCATCAAAGCTTCGATGGTTTCTCAGCTGGGATCTCAAACAGGAAGTTCATTCGTGCGTTCTGCATATCTTGCAGATTAAAGACAAAAAAACTGCATTCATGAACCGTAATACTCAATAAAAGCAGAGGAAATGACACGATGCGGATGGGTCTCAGTTCCAGCTGGCGGTGTACTCGGCCCTCTGTGAGTTCCACAGCTCGGTCCCATCGATGATGCGGCGGATCATGGAGGCAGAGGTGATGAGCAGGTGTCCGGCGGCTTGTAGGAGGGTGGATGCGACACGCAGGACCTCTCTGCGAAGACAGGAACTGGAAATCTCAACTGGAAACTTTCTGTTTTTTTGGGTGGAGTGGGTGGTTGGGGGGGGGGGGTTGCCTACCTGAAAACTTTCTTTGGTCCCAGACACTGAAAGTCAGCGCTCACAGAATAAAGGCCTTGGAATGTAGCCTTCACACTCAGCGAGCCGAAAATATCCTTTGGGCTCAATCGGTACAGGTCAAAGGTGACGCGAGCGATGTCCTTCCCAGTGCGTGGCTTGTCGCGGGCTGGAGATTTGAGCACGACCGAACCCTTGCAGATCGGACACAGAACACAGAACATCTGAATTCTCTCCTTAAAGCGCACCTTAGCACCTTTATTTTAATCGAACATACTGGCTGTGGCCTCCACGCCTGCCCGGGCTGCAGGGCCATGAGCGTGGTGTTGTCCGGCAGGGTCATGAGGAAGTCATCGGAGTCCACCTCTGTGCCGTCCTCCTCGCAGACCAGGGCCACGGACACCGCTGACAGGGAAAGCAGCAGAGCGTGGCAAACCTACAGCACGCGTTATTCAGGATTAACACGAGAACGAGACCCCTGTGTGGTGTTTATGATTGCTCTTACCTTCTGTTTCAGCTCCTCCAGCGTCCCAGCCGTGACGCCCTTCCTGGTCTCTCTGCTATGACAACAAACTCTAAACGGACGTTGTGGTGGAGACCACACACGTTTGGTTACAGATCTGTTAAAAAAAAAAAAAAAAGACAAATTATAAGCTACGCAGGGATTGAATTACGTATTTTTGATCATTATAAAGTGACCCAAGGCAGAATGTGACCAGCTCCTGAACTCAGACAGGAATTTGTTAATGTTATTTCAGTCAACTGAGGTTTAGATCACAGAACATAAGGGCCAAAAAGATCTCTTACTTGATGGTATCCATGCTCTTGTCCCTTTTTCTCCACACGTTACTATCTCAGAAGATTTGTTGAAGCAAACTGTAAACTAATTCTGCTTGTGTTTGACCTAGCTCATGGACTTTACCCTGAAGCTGATGATAATACAGACACAGGACAACATAAGTCAAAGTTCATTTGTTCTGTGACTATGTGAAAAAAGAATCACTATGATGTTCAGCTTAGTTTGCACATCCTCAATATCTAATGTCAGAAATGATCTTGTGTACAGTATATGAACAGTTCAGATATGATGTTGTTCAGAAACGTTTCACTTGTTTTATTTCTAAAAGAAATAATGCAAATTTTAAATAGAATGTCTTGTAAAGTAATCCTTTATGTCATCTTTTTAAATAAAATTTGGAGACAGTAGTATGTGATGGTTTTTTCCCCCCAATTTTTTACAGAGCTACTAGTACTCTAAATATTTGTTAAAATAATGCTAAATATAATGCTCTCATAATTTTTACAATATTTACTCCTCTACATTTTCATAGCTAAATTACATTTTAGCATCATAACAAAACACTGATCCAAACAAACTATTGCGGAAACGTCAGTTCCGTACGTCACATCCTGGTAAACGTTGGGTGTGTGCTTCTTTAGTAATCCTGGCGCGCGCGTTGGAAGACTTTTGTTTCTCTTTTACATCTTGCATACGTGTCTCACCGCCATTCCGGTATACTCCAAATAGAAAAACAAGCGAACCTTGTTGAACCACCGAAGGCGGGAGGATGAGAAAGGCGGCACGATGAGAGAAGTTTTGATAACAGTGTTCTGGAGTCGCGATAAACATTGATTTTTCGATTTACTGCACGCTAAAAATACTAAATATCATCTCTGCGCCATTTTCTACGCATTTACCAATGAGTCTTTATCTGGTTTGCATGTAAGCGGGTTATTTGGGGATCATTTCACGGTAGATCGTTTATCTCATAACAGTTCTCTGTTCAGTTGGAATGGCCGATAAAACTCATGAAAACGGTAAGTTGTATGCCTGATGCCTGAATTTGGTTAGGGTTATCATTAAGAACGCATGTTGATGTGACTGGTAATTGCTTTATCGGTCGGTTGGCTGCAGTCTATAGTCCTGTAACCCCAACCTTTTTAGCGCCACGGACCGGTTTAATGTCAGACAGTGGTTTCTGGGGCCGGCCGTTAAGATGTGGATAAATACAACAAAAGAATGTCATTTAACTGTCATGAAAACTGGCATTTTCTGAATGTCATAAACGTTCCATCCGTCTATGGCTGTCAATAGTGAGCCACAGACGGATGTAACGAAGAGAATCCGGTAATTTTTTCAAAATAAAACATCGTTCAGTTTCAGATAATAAATAAGACGAAGTGATGGAAGTTATTTATTCTTTATGTGCGGCCCGGGGGTTGTGGACCGCTGCTGTAACCCATTATTTGTGTGTTGTCTGCAGGAGCCAGCCTTCCTTTTGCAGCTCTCCAGCTCCTCGCTCCGCCCGTGCGGCTGGTCTCTGCAGCCTTGTGGAAAGTGATCAAGCGGAGGGACGTGATGCATTACGGTGTCGTGGAGGAATTTGTGACATCCGCCTGCGAGACGGTCCCTGGCCTCCTCACCGTCAGACATCAGGGCAAGCTGGCACTGGGGCTAAGAGGACGGGTGAGTCTGGTGGATTGTGATTTCCCACCTCGGTGTCAGGGAATGGGATCGATCCATCTGTTATAAACCTTTTTGGCTGTTTAATTGTGCTTGACATCTACCTTCTTTTCAGCTAATTTTGGAGCTTTGTCAGAAGCAGCCAGATGAGGGAGCCATCATGTCCCACCTGGAGAGGATTCGCATTCCTGCTGCCATGTCCGCCTCTGGTCACATCAAGGTAGTCTTTCAGAAGATCACAGCCGCTGACCTGAAAATACCAGCGTGAACTGATGACAAAGAAATAGCCCAATTTATGCTGTTTTCTGTCCTAGAAGAAGGATGTGAAGATTCACAGGACGGTGGAAAATTTCCATTCGCTGGTCCGCACGCTGCTGACGGATGTGGCTGAAAGGGAGCAGTTCTTCAAGGCGAGTGTCTCTGGTTCACCTCCAGCCTTCGTCTGATCTCGGTTAATGTTACGTCTGCCGTCCTTCTGCCCGGCAGGAGGAGTTTCCTGTAGATTACGGTCTGAAGTTTGACCAGGAGTTGGAGAATCTCCTGTGGGAGTTTTTGATCCGACTGGACCAGCTGCTTCCCGCTCCCAGCCTGACTCGGGTAGAGTGCGCCCTTCATTCTCCATTTTGGGACTTCTTTGGCGTTGATATTCACGTCTGTAACTCGTCTTTGCCACCAGACGGTGTCCTGGCTGAGTGAAGCTCCACCTGTCCTGGAGGAATGTGCGCGTGCGGCCACCCAGCCTCAGCTCCTGAAGATTCTGCTTCAGCATCAGACGTGCCTGGGTCATCTGGAGGTGGCAGGTAGCAATGAATCGCTTCTTAGCTCCATGCTAATCAGACCCTTCTGGTGTCGTAATCACATTTAGGAAGTGCTTGGGAATTCAAAATTCTTTGCTTTTTGCAGCATCTCTTCCTCCCAACATGGGAGACTCCATCCTGGACTCTCTTTCCCTGCCACCTTCGGGAAGAGCAGCCTCAAAAGAACCAACCGGAGCCAAAATGGCCGACGCAGGTCCCTCAGATGACACACAGATACAGACAGAGACACCATCTATCACACCTGCGATTGGAGTAATATCCAGTGAAGATGTGCCGGTGATGTTTTCTGATAAGAGGGCATTGAGAGGTGGTGGTGGGCCCGAAGTTGATGCAGGGAAAGCGGAGGAGAGGAAGGCTGCAAAACCAAGCTGCGGAATAAAACGCAAACAGCCCGACCGAAGTGAATCTGACGGGGAGGAAGAAGTGGACAACAAGGTCAGATCTGAACAGGGGACCGGGGGGAGCTTTGCTAGCGTGCTAAAGCTGGACAGTGAGCATCAAAGGGACACAGACGTGTTAAGAACGGAGGATTCTGAAAGAGAAGACCTGGGTGTCAAACCGCTGCGTGAGGACCTTTCACTCCATTTTGTGTCCAGTCTGAACAGGCAGCCGATGATTCTTCTGGAGAAACTGCCCGAGCCGCCCGATAGCATTAGCGAGAGCAGCGGGGCCTCCAGATCCCCGCGCACACAATGGCCTCCTCAAGGAAGACAGAAGCCATCCGGCAAGCCCGACACGGCTTTTCCTGCCTCGGACAATAAAGAGTAAGAGACTTTGGATCACATTTCCCATGATGCAAAGCGTTCCTCATCGCTTATAGCAAGTCTTTACTCGGGCATTAGCTTAAAACATGAGACACTGGGTCAACTTCTGTGTTTGCTGTTGCTGTTTTTCCTAATAAAGATATTTAGTGCAATTGTTCCTGTTTGTTTCATGTTTAAATAATAGCTAACTTGATTTTGGAATTGATTTTTTCTTTTACGGATGTGTCTGCTCAACAGAAACCGCCCCTCGTTAGCAAGTATAAGCAGCACCTCCACCCAGCAGAGGAGCAACGCAGGTGATTGGGCGCAGCGTTTCGTCCAAAGGCGACCGATTGTCCCCCGTTAACCGTGTTTTTGCTGTCCAGAGACGCTGGGGCTCTCGGGGGACGGCGAGGATTACGTGGCCGACTCCGAGGACGAGGCTACCAAGAACTTTAAAGACAGGGTACGTATCCGGGGCAACCCAGCCTCGCTGGCGGAGGCCTGCTCTGACGCCGTCGCTCTCCGCTCCTCCTCCCTGACAGCTGTTTGTGAAGCGGTACCGCAGGACCAAACACGGCACCTACGTTCCCACGCTGAGGGAGCACTTCAGACCCCGGATGGCCAGGAGGGATTTACTGTGGACGGGCGGCAAACGCAGATGAGGAAGAGTACAAGATGCTGGTTTACGTCAGCAAAAAAGGACTTTTTACTGGTGGAGTTTAGATTTTTAAACCATGCTGTCAATCGATGCAGACTTTCAACATAATTATGGATTATTTTTAACTCATTTTATCCAAGGATATTTTTCAGTTTTGTATTTGTGTACATACGTTTTAGTCATTAAAGTAAAACCTAAAAGAAATTTCTGCCAGTTTCATATTTTATTTTTTTTAATGACAATTACAGTTTCTGCACTCCAGCTGATTTGATTAAAAAAAAAAAAAAGAAGGTATGTCTGAGAACGCTGTGATGGGAATGTGGGGCTCAGAGTCGGGAGCCCATCCCTCCGCTCGCCATGATGGTCTCTCCCGTGATGTAGGAGGCCTCCTCCGAACACAGGAAGGCCACCACGCCGCCGATTTCCTCCACCTGTCCGATCCTGAAGGAGGGAAACCGTCACACCGTATTCACCAGCGCAACCGTGGCGACAGCTCGGTGAACATCCCAAACCTGAGCCGCACCTTTTGATGCTGGACTGCTTCTGCAATTCGTCCAAGATGGCTTCGTTCTCCCACAGCTGGTCGGACAAACAGAAATGAGATCTCGAAGCAACGCCTCGCCTGATACACGCGGCACTCGGATGTTTCCGCTCACCATGGCGCTGAAGCGGGTCTTGATGAGTCCAGGGGCCACGCAGTTGACCCGGATGTTGCTCTGAGCCAGCTCGGGGGCCAGAACCCTGGTCAGACCCAGCAGGGCGGTCTTGCTCACGCAGTAGGGGCCGATTCCCTGCAGAAATACACACTTATCTTGTGTGTTCACATGGAAATAACAAACGGGTGCGCTGACACTCACCTGCAAGGGTTGATACGCCCCCACCGACGACACAAATATGATATTTCCCCCTCTGAAACAGTGGATACATTAGGGATACGTTTAGGGATCAGGGTGGGCCCGATCCTGTCACTCACCCTCGCTTCTCCATGTGAGGCACCACCAGCTTGGTGAGGAGGAAGGCTGATTTCACATTAACAGACAGGATCTGGAAGGAGGTGAAGGATTAGTCGTTTGAGGATGGCTGGTTGAGCAGCGCTGGTCGTGAACGCACCTTGTCCCAGACCTCCTCCGTGGAGTCCAGGGTGTTCCCAAAGTAAGGGTTGACGGCCGCATTGGACACCAGGATGTCAATCCCCCCACACTGATCCAGCGTCTGCTCCCAAAGCGGCAGAGATGATGCGTGAGCTGCTAATTAGTCCGGGTTGCCGTGGTTACAAGGGGGGAAAACTACCGTCTGGATCAGCTTCTCCCTGTCCTCTCCTTTGCCAACGTTACAGGTGGTCCCCGTCACCCGGATGCTGTGGCTCCTCAGTAGGGCTACAGCCTTGTCCACGTTGTCCTGACGACGGCTGCTCACCACCACGTGGGCCCCTCTCGATCCCAGAGCCTGCGCTGTCGCTAGTCCGATTCTGAGGAGGAGAAAGGCAGAAAGTTCTGATGTCTAACATGAGCAGTCTTATTTCAAATGCACGGTGGAGTTTATCATTGTTGATATTTCTGGATAATTTCTTACCCATCTGTGGAGGCCGTGACAATGGCTACCTTCCCAGTCAGACTGCTTTGTGACATAGTTCTTAGTCCAGCAACAGGATTGGATCTGAGGCACCTGAATATGGACCTCAACATGACCTGTGTCTACAGGAAAAGTCAACGTGTTATCAAAATAGTAGCTGATACAAGCAAAGGTCAACATCCGGGCACAAAAATGTGTGATTAAAGCTAAGAGTCATTTGTTTTAATTAACATTTACTCGTAGTAAACTCGCGATCACAACTAAAAGCAGATATACGCGGCAAACATTACAGGATGGATACGGAAACAGGCTACGTTGCAAAGATCAATGAACGTCATGCAAATGTAATCATGTGTCTTGTCTCTCCCGATTAGTGCATGTAAAATTCACCATGAAGCTACAAATAAGTCGATATTGGCACAAAAACAACCCAAACCTTGAACTTCTTGAGTTTGAAGACTTTTGACCTATATACAAACAAGACTTTGATAACCGAGCGACTATCAAAATAAAACCTTGAGCAATTTCCTGTTCTGTTTTATTTACAAGTTTAAGTACTTTTGCATACAGTTTTATGGCGTAACCTCAAAAGAAGCTTTACTCTATCTGTAGCATCAATTCATTATCGTGACCTCTGGCAAACGCATTAATTTCCAATCTATTTCCAATAAAGGCTGTTGAATCACAATTTTATTCAGAGGGTCGTAAACGCAACACACGGAATGGCTCCAATCATGTGAAGAGGCGGGGACCGGTCCCGACTAGATTTCCGAGAGACTGGATGGGACCTGGCGCTGATTTCCAAGTGCTCTGCGCCGTGAGGAGTCGGCGTAAACGTAAACCTCCGAGGAGGCGGAGAACATTTTGTTGTCATCGCCGACGATGGTAGAACGCCAATGGTCACCGATTTTCACGCCTGAAAAGAAGTCGCCGACTGTCCGCTGATGCGAAGATTATTGCAGATAAGAAAAAACGAGGTAATTGCGTTTGGAATTATTTTCCCAGGAGGCGTCATCGGCCGACCGAAACCGACAAACAGCTATTTTAGCCTGCGGTGGTATTGTTGTTTTGAACAGAACTTTAGCTTTAGCTCCAGGTGGCGAAAAGGCGATTGAAACGAGTGGCTCTATCATAGCAAATATTTTCTCACAAGGCCGTGTATGCAGTACTAGTTTTTATCAAGTCGGCTAGTGGTTGAATAAATTAGCTATTGTTCCCCAGGCAGTTGGTCTGGTTTTAAAAGTAAATTCACGTTTATCTGTGATATGCTAAGCTAACGCTAGCTTTCGCTGAACGGGATGCCTTCGACGTAACGCGGACTGGGGCGTGGGGAGGAGACAGGTGTTACTACTGCTTTCCCCAGCGTTTCTTTCACATGTGTGCTGGGAGTGCCGATCGGACTCGTTTGCTGTTTCGGAAGCCGTGAAAACAATCCTCAAAAGGCCGTTTGGGTTGCAGGAAAAAGGCGACGGGGTGGCCGGACTCTGAGATGCCTCCTGCGCAGACCCCGCCGTGCTTGTGGAGCAGGATCCCCCGGCCGACCACGCAGGAATCACACCCGCAGCTGGCATAAATGGATGATCCCGACTGACCATTACACCGGGCTCACACTTTCTCTGAGAAGCAACAGTTAACAGGGCAACCATGTCCGTCTCCGTGAGTACAGTACTTGCTCCTTTGTTTGGATCACTTTGCACTCACTCCTGGTTTTCTCCCATGAGCGGACCCACATGAGCAAACCAAACTCGAAACAGCAATAGACCATGTCCTAGATGTGTCTTTATTTTTTATTTTGTGTCACCATACCTCCATTTTATCATGCCATTATTGCCTCCATTAGGTTTATATGGGGCTCTCCGCATGGCTGGATGGAGCTTAGTGATCCCCAGGGGGTTGGCTTAGAAAATGAAAGGGAGCCTGACTCCTCTTTGGGTCGGCAATTAAGCCCTAAACACCGAGAGACAGATGTGCCTCCCCCCCCCCCCTCCCCCGTCCCCTAATTAGCATTTAGCTCCAGTGTCCATCTGATCATTGATCGAGCCTCTCCGCGGCGCAGCTGGGACTGCTGAGGTCATTATCATGCTGCATTTGATGCAGATTTATTTTTAATTTACTTTCCGCCCGGCTGTACACAGAAGTGTTAAACGGGTCTCCCCTATTCAGACTCGGTTCAATAGTCGGAGACAATTGACCTTTCACAGGCCCGTCTCGGCCGTCTCAATGAAGCTGTTTGTGTGCGGCGTGGAAATGTCCGCCAGCATCACGATTTCTGTGTTTTTTCCCCCCCCCTCTCAGACCGTGTTGGCCAAGGCGCTGTTCGACAACACCGCGGAGAGCCCCGAGGAGCTGGCCTTCCGCAAGGGCGACATCCTGATGGTGCTGGAGCAGGAGCAGAGCGGCGGTCCGGGTTGGTGGCTCTGCTCGCTGCACGGCCGGCAGGGAATCGCTCCTGCCAACCGCCTTCGGCTCCTCCAGACGGCCCCGCCCCCGGGCCCCGCCGCCGAGGACTCCGTCTACCTGTCCCCCGGCTCTCCGATGGCGCGCACGGCCATTTGCGGCAGCGCGGAGGACGTGGACGGGGTGTATCGCTGTCCGCCGTCTGCCGGCGAGGGCCGCGGCGTCGGCGTCGCCTCGAGGCCCGGCGAGCTCCGTAAAGTGGAGGGAGGGCGCCCGCGGTCACACTCGAGCTCCGGCACCCGGCCCAGGCCAGACTGGGATATCGGGGTGGCGGGCCGTCCGCGTTCGCCCTCTCTGAGAGGACGGGGGACAGACGGGACGGCAACACTTTATCAAAGTCCGGTCGGTCCCGTACCTTCGGGGGCGAAGAGCGCCAGACAGCCAGCAGCTCTGGTGGCTTCAGAATCGGTGTATCTCTCCCCCACTGGCGTCCCAAGGGCGGCCGAGCAACCAGGGGACACCACATATCTTCTTCCCAGAGAGTCTTCAACCACGGAAGTCTCTGACGACTGTTACTTGGTACCCAAAGGTACACCGCTAGCTAGCGATGAGGTTTACCAGTCCCCAACAGGGGGAATTGTGGGTAATTCTGTGTGCTCGAACGGCTCCTCCAATGTTGGCGGAGCGTCCAAAGCGAACCCGGACACGCCTGGGATGTACCAAACGCCTACCCCTGTTGGAACCAGCTTACCCAGGACTCAAGCCACCATTCTGGCCCACCAGCACCCATCTCAGATCCTTCCTGGCCAGGCGTCCCGGCCTCTGCACAGGGGAGCTGCACCCATCGTGGCTGTGGCCAGGGGCAAACCCAACCTGGCCTGTCACCGGGGCTCCCCTTTGCTGGTCCGAGCGGGGCACATCAGGGTGCCCGGGTCGCCGAACTTCACCCGCAAACCCCCGCCGCCCGCGCCGCCCGTGAGGGGCGTCACGAGAAAAGACGCGCCCCCGCCGGCGGATCCCAAAGGCAGCGCTCAGGCCGCTCCGGCGGGGCCGCGGCAGGAGCCGGACACGCGGAGCCAGGAGGATGGGGCTAACGAGCGGAGCCACAAAGCTGAGCCCCGGGATCAGCCGGATCTCCTGGACGATCAGGTCAGATTCTCACCCCACAGGTGCAAAGCTAACATTTGTTGCTAGGCAGATTTCGCGCTCCGCAGCAGACGTAAACGGGTTGCCTGGTTTTCTGGACTCCGGCAGGTGTACGACACGCCCCCTAGCGGCAGGTGGCAGCGTCCGGCGCCTTCCTCCCTCGGCGACGATGAGATCTACGACACCCCTCGCAGCGTCCCGCCACAAGCGGACTCCGAATCAGAGGTAAACCGAAAAGCCGCTGATGATCAGGGAAGTTTCTTATTTTCAGCTCGCGCGGGGCAGGTTTTTTTTTTTTTTTTCCTCCTCTCTTTCGTTTTCCTGCTAATCTTGACGAATACGGGAAACCGTCAGCCCGCTCGTGTCGGCACAAGTGGAGCCGTTGAGCCTCAGCGGCGTCGAACGCCCCCGTCGCCGCCGCTTCCCACGTTCCCGCGGGGGCGAGGCGAGGCCGCACCTGTCCCGATCCGCTCCGGGAGCCAGTCTATCCGGTCCAAACGCTGCTGCTATTTTCTCTCTGGCGGTCACACCCATCTGTCAGGGCCATGCCACCAACACCCAACCCCCCCCCCAGCACCAGCGCTCTCTGCTCGTAATGTTACCGCGTGCGCCAGCTGTTAGCCAACCACCCCCCCAGCTCCAGTTGGCGTACATGGACTTTTTTTTGTGCGTGTGGGGTCGTTGTGGCTGGCGTTGGGGACGTTTTTTTTTTGTTTTTTTTTTAATTATTTCCAGATCTTTGATTCCATCTTGGCTGTCTGGAGGGACAGCTTTCTGTCTAAGGAGGCTCATTTTCTTGTGTATTTTGTGTATTTTAACGCCATAGGAACAAAAAAAAATTCCAGAATTTCTCCCCCTTTCTTTGATTCGAGTAGATCGCGCATAATTTCCAGGAGGCCAATAAACTGACCTGAAGGATGAAAACCATGAGGCTGTCTCAGACATAACAATCGTCTTTTATCTCTTTAACTTTCTACTTGCACAGACGTTGCAGCTTCTAGCTGCTTCCAAACCAGTTTTTCTTGAACCAACCTGAAAGGGTTCGAGATTTTCACCAGCGCTGCACAACAGCAGCTTTTTTCTGCTCCTAATAGGGCAATTTTAGAAAAATCATCATTAGCGATTATTTTTCATCCTCCCACTTATTTTTCATGTTTGCAATTGCCGTCAATTATTTATTTTAGCGCTAGCTGCAGCACGCAGCTTCACCGTTGCAGCCACATATTGTTTACCTCTGGTCTTGATCGGATCGGCAGACCCACCATCCACAGCAACACGCCCAACTATTTCTTAATGTTCAAAAAGGCATTAAATTGCTGTTGCTCATTAAGGTGTAGAGAATGTGTGTTAATTAAGCAGATAATGCTGACAGTAGAATATAAGAATGGAAAAAAAAAATAGACAATATAATCGTCAATCGCGATTATTTTTCTGACAATTAATCGTCTCCAGAATTTCCTAATTGTGACGGCCCTAGCTCCTAAGTTTCACTTTGAGTCCACAGACTCAGGTTTGATGAAAATAGCAAGTCAGTCCTCAGCGTTTGACTTTCTCCGTGGGTCCTTGTAGGTTTACGACGTCCCCACCATCACCCTGAACGCGTCCACGTCCGACGTCCAGCCGGAAGAAGCCGAGGACGACGTCTACAGCGTTCCTACGCTTCCCGGGGTCCCCCTGGCGACCGCTGAGTCCTGCGCCGCTCTGTCCGGGGAAGCGGCGCTGGCGGGGGAGGCGTATCGCGTCCCCGGGTCCGGGAAGCGAGCCAGCGAGCCCGACTGCGGCGTCTACGACCTGCCGGCTCTGGCCGCGGAAGGGCTGCCGCACTCCCTGTCGTCGTCTTCCGCCTCCACCTGCACGCCTCGCCGCCTCTCGGTGTCCAGCAACGGGTCGGGCGACGTGCAGTGGAGAACCTCGCTCTGCGGCCTCATGCACTCGGTGCTGAGCGCCGCCTCCGGCCCCTCGCCCCCCCCGTCGTCCAGAGACCTGGCCGCGTCGCTGGCCGAAATCCTGTCCGCCTGGAAAGCGAGCCACCCCGAGGAGCCGCCGCCGCCCCTGCAGCAGGCGTGGGCGCGGCTCTCCGACCTGCTGCCGGCGCTGTCCGCCGCCGGGAACGCCGCGCCGTCCGAGGGGCTCCTGCTGCTGGTGCAGCGCTCGCTGGAGGAGAGCGCCCTCCTCCTGCAGGCGCAGAGTCGCCCCCGCCTGCCCTCGCAAGAATCGCTGTCCCGCAGACCGCTGCCCGCCCTCCCGGTGTCTGACGGGAAGTCCTCAGGAAGCGGGATGGGCTCCCGCAAAGGCAGCTGGATTCAGGAGAGACCCCTGCCCCCGACCCCTCAGCCCTCCTTCCCGCTGAATCCCGCGCCACCTGCCGTGACGCTGACGGTGGGGCCCGTCGACGGAGAAGACGAGCCCAGCAACGAGTACGCGGGCATCGGCCTGACCCCCGTCCCCGCCCCGCTACCCACCGGAGACAGCGTGGGCTACGTCAAACTGCAGGTCGGTCCTGATCACACCTCCCACAGCAGCACACACACTTTAGATAGATGGCTATTTTGTACATTTTTATTTAAATGTGTTTATTTTAAATATATATTTAAAAAATATACGTGACAGTTAAAGCCTCTCCATCGTGTGACACACTAGGGGAAACCAGAGCCGCCTCCAGACGCCCTGACGGAGAACGGCCAAACCCAAACTATCAGCGCGGAGCAGAAGGTGAGTCTCTGCCTCTTGAATTTCACTTTTAAACACAACCAAACGTTGCACGCTCTGTTTGCCGACGAGCGCTGGGACTCGTTCTTCAGCCACCCTGTGTTTTCAGGGCGCGTGCAAGGAAAATATTGACTCATCTCTGCTCCACTGCGTGAAAACAAGCTCGCGCTCGCGTCACGGCCGTCTGTGTTTTGTCTGCTCCTCGCTGGCTTCCTTGGTTGCGCCACCGGCAGCAGACAAGAGGTCACTTGTTGCCGCGAACAGTCCGGCCTCACAAACACTGAGACTGAAGGACAATCGGGGACAGAATGGCGCCCTCATTCTTTGGCTTACGTGCTCGCCTCCGTTCAGACAGACTGCTAAAGAAGCGTGAACTTGCGCGTTCGTGTGCAGCGGCGCTGGAGCGTTGATACTATCTTGACAGGTTAGCCAAGCTCGCGGCTCGCAGCCTGTTTACTTTCTTAGGGAGGCGGAACGAGTTTGCGCCTTCTCCAGCACCTGTGGTGCCTTCTCTTACTTTTCAGCCAGTTTTATCCCCATCGGACGTCTCTCAGTTGAGCAAACTGGCCGCCGACGTTCCCAGTTTGATTCGCAGCCCGAACCCAGCATCCTCCCTGTCTCTGATGGTTGCTCTTTGCGGGCGGCGAGACCCGCTAGCAGCAGCGCTAGCAGTTGCCATAGCTCCGAGCAGAGATAATAACACGGGCTGTGATGACTTGCAGCCGACTCCTCGGTGACTGCTGGCGGTTGCCGTGATGATATGTTGCCTACTGTATTTTTAGCTGTACCTTCAAATTCAGTTTTCTAGATCTACAAATTACACGCTGAAGATTAAAGCTGTGGCTAGCATTTACGGGCAATTTCCATTTTGCAGAATAAAATATTAATAATTTGTTCCTTAAATGGGATGGGGTGCGTCCGCTCTCGTTGCCCCAGGTTACTCCTCCCTCTAATTTGCAAATTAGCCCATTTGGTTCGGTTTGCGTATTTTGTCGAAGGTGTTCCGGCCAGATGTAGCGGTCACCTGAGACCGGGGAATGTGTGAAATTCTCTTACTTCAGTAGCCCGAGGCAACGAGTGTCTCACATTTTCGCTGGGTAACGAGTGTTTACGTTCAGACTGGGAGGAATGCGTGCTAGGCTAATCTGCGGGTGGTAAATATAGCATCGCTGCCACACTCTGACGTCCGAATAGTCAGAAAGAGGGTGTTAATTTCACCGCTGTAAACGTTTTATATTCTGCTAATTGGCTCTTTTCCGCCAGCAGCTGGCGCCGGTGTCCCTCTCGCTGGAGGACTCGGAGCTGCTGTCCTTCTACTCCTCCCAGAGCCTGGCTCACCTGTCCTGCCTGGCGGACGCCATCGACGTGCTGTACAGCAGCGTGCAGGGCAACCAGCCGCCCCGCATCTTCGTGGCCAGGGGGAAGAGCCTCATCGTGACGGCGCACAAGCTGGTGTTCATCGGGGACACGCTGTCCCGCCTTCTGACCTCTCCCGACCTGCGGGCCAAGGTGTGTAGAGCAGGGGGTGGGGGTGGGGGTGGGGGTGGGGGAAACGAGCCAAGCTTTGACTGTTTACATTTTCCCCTCAGATCACAACCTCAGGGGGGCGACTCTGTCAGGCCCTGAAGTCGGTGGTGGTGGCAACGAAGGGCGCCGCCCAGAATTACCCATCAGTCTCCGCCACGCAGGAGATGGTGGACCGCGTGGCGGAGCTCTCCCAGCAGGCCGCCGGCTTTTCCACTCTGCTGCAGCGTCTGGCAGAAACGTAAAAAAAAAACCCCAAAAGTTTGCGCCACACGTCTGGTTTCCCTCTCTGGAAGGCCTTACCCGTTGCTGGATTCCTGTTACCTTCCGTTGGAATGCGATTGAAGCTGAACCCTGGGATAAGTGTGTGGCCTCTATGCAGCTGTTCTCCGCTTTTTTTTCTTTCTTTTTTCTTTGACTGTATTGATTCTAACCTCCGGGTGTGTGTTTGCTTTTATACTGACCCACGTGCTTTCACGCCAGGCGCACGTCTTTTTTTTTTTTTTTTTTTTTTTTTTTTAGTGTTAAATTATTGGCATTTTAAAGCCCCCATTTGTCGCTTTAGACCGCTCATGAGAGCTTTGCTTTATTGTGTTTGGCCTCCATTTCTTTCTCTCGCACCGTAGCCGCTGTTCTTCCTTCCTCTTATTTATTTAGCCATCCTACCCTCTTCCAAAAATAGCCCAGAAGGAGGCTTTGCATCCTGGCCGTGGCCTACTTCTGATACCCTGCAGGCCTTTGTGATTGTCATTCTGGAGCTCTCGGAGCAGCACATCAACCCAAATGTGCAGTCGGACCTTCGTCCAGCGCCCGCTCTTTACCGAGTGCGTCTCATGTACGTGTCGCACCCATTTTCATTTGATGGCAAAGGTAAAAGCACGCGATCCGCTGCACGACGGTGATATGGAATCTCTCATATGTTCAGTTCAATTGCCCAATCCTTTTGTTTCCCACGGCCTGACGACAGAGGGAGGAAAGCTGTTGACAAAGCTCACCTGTCTGTACACGTCTTGTTATGGTCTGCATGGTTACGCTGAAGGTTCGTTTTCCACGCTGCGATCACCCACGTCCGGTGTGCTCGCTTCCTTTGGCAAAGTCAACATTGCTGCGTGAAGGTGGTATGCATTATGAACACTAAGCTTTTTGAAAACCTATTGAAACAAAACAATAAACCTACCTTTTTTCCCCTCAAAGTGGGTTCGCACACATCAGCTGAGAAATACTTTGGAATCAACTGGTTGTGTGATTAACTGATTTTTTTAAAGGTGCTCTGGAGACTTGAAATCATCAGTCACGTCGTTTGACATGTTTTTTTTAATTATTTTCAGTTGAAATCATTCTCTTAAGGGCATTACATGATCATCTCAAGGTTCACTTTTGACGTTTTGTCTTGCAACAGTGCCACCCAGTGGACACTTGAAGTATTAAAGAATCACCGGAAGAGAATCTTGTTGGCAAATCATCTTGGATTCAGTATTTCGTTCTCTTACGCTTTTATCTTATTTGTTTTACTTTTTGCATGCCTTTAAGTTTTTGCTTGGATTTTATATAACCACCTTCTTAACAGGTGTTTTCGTTCTCGTGTAATTTACGATGAAGAAAGCTGTTTCTTTTTATTACATTATTGTTACACTACAACTATGTGAAATCATTTCATTCTGTATCCGTTTGCTGAGGTAAAGAAGTGTAATTTTCCTCCTACAATACTTGGACCTATGTTACTTTACTTTTAAACACTACATTTGGTGTCTGTCTTGTATTCCTGATCAGAATGCACAAATACATCTTTGCAAATAAACAGATAATTCTGAAATATTTATTGCATAATTACTTCCATAAAATTGCACCACACTGTGCCCTGAAAACAGATCAAAGCGGCCAAAAGAGCCCTGGTTTGATTGGTCTGACGTGTGGTTGACAAGTGTCACGGCTATGTGACGAGTCGGAAATGCCGAGTTTTACCGGAAACACCCGAACGGTGACGCCGAGCAGCAGCCGTAGCGACGCTTGTTGGAGTTTGGACAAGCGGAGGAAGCAAAATGGCGGACGAAGATATTACGCTTGATGGAAAACCTCTACAATCGCTCCGAGTGGCCGATTTAAAGGCCGCTCTGGAGCAGAGAAACCTCTCGAAGAGTGGACAAAAAAACACGCTGATTAAGCGACTGAAAGGAGTAAGTTCACACTTGTGTTACAGCCTTCCGTCGAGTCTGGCTAAGTTTAGCAGAGGGCCAGAGACGGTGGGGGTTAACAGTAGCGGTAGAGGTGGGCTCGGAAGCGCGAATACATAAATCGTCTGACGTGCGTTATTACGCACATACAACCGTGTGTTTTGGCTGTTTCTACCGACAGGGTACATTTCTATCAACCGAATTCAGGCTTGGTTAACAGCTACTCGTAGCGCACCGTGTTGCACACAGCCAAACTGTGCACCTGTCAAGTCGAGGCCTAAGCACGGCGTTAAAGCGAGCAGTCGCGCGCAATGTACAGTACACGAGCGTGCGCGAGCGTGGCGTGTTGCTCGTGTGTGGGGGCGCGCGTCGCCATGTAAACACAAATTTTGGAACCCGAAAATAGCTCGATAATTTGGCCTGAGATCGTCCATAATGTCCGAATGAGTTGCGAGTTGTAACTTCCAGGGCCACGGCACACATTGACCCGCGCCGCTCGAAATTTCTCTCTCCATAACAAACGTCGTCCAGCACCGGAAATGTGGAAAATTTCAAAGATAAACACTGCATCTAGCTAAGTTTTGCTCCAGCAAATAGTCATTAAATCCGTATTTCTGTAAAGACCAGAGCTGATCGCATATAGCTGGCACATTATGTGACGGAGGTAACGGAAGGATCTTCAATAAAATCGCTGTTTTAGTGAATGCCCTTCATCTATGTTTACTTAATTTAAAGTCTCCTATGCTTTATCAATTCTCAGAAAGGTAATGGAACGTGTGCTGCTAACACTGTTGGTAACAGACAGTCGTTACGTAAAACGGAAGAGACATGGAATGTGCGTATATGGCGCATAAACTTACACAACTTTAAAAACTACAGATGAAAACGTGTATTGCAAAGTGTATATGCAAAATGTAGTGTGCAGTACGAATTGACCGTCCGAATTGACTGTAAATTATTGATATTAGCCTGCAGGCAGAGAAGTGATCAGTGCCACTACATTTGCATTGAATTCAAATAATTGGGTGGGTCCAGGTACATTACACCTAGACACTATATCCAATTGTCACTGTCTTTGTTCCTTCTTTTGCAGGCTCTGATGCTAGAAAACCTTCAAAAGTCATCCTCCTCTCACTGTGGCCTGCAGCCGAACTCACAGGTACACATATATTCTGTGTTTTGTACATTTTCACATCACAGCGCTTGCTCATGACAAAGGTGTTGTTTTGTATTTTCGTTTGTGATGTAGATCGGCCAGGAGATGAGCCAGAATAGTTTTATCCAGCAGTACCTGGCCAAGCAGCAGGAGCTCCTGCGACAGCGCCTGGAGAGAGAAGCCCAGCAGAATGAGGAAGCTAATGGTATAACAGTCCCCATTACAATAAAAACACTTCTCAGTGACGTTGACCTTTAATATTACTGTTAAGTAGTGTTTAAACAGAGCGTATTATTTCCTGCATTCACATAAATATTTGTTTTCTAGCTGTCCTTAGGGTTCGGGTTACGGATCGTACAGATCCTCCCAAAGGGGCTCACTAACTTCTGTTGTGTTTCTGTTTCTGACAGACAGTCCAGCAGTGGTGGAGGACGATGAAGACCAGTCGGAGGACAATGACAGCTCTCTCCACGTCTCTAACAAGGTCAGCACTCATGTTCTTTCCGTGGAAGGGATCGGTTTGATCAGATGTGGTGGTAGCCCCGTCTTCTGGTGGTGTGATCTTCACACTCCCCGTACAAAATTCAAGATTGTATTTTGTTAAAATACACAGTTAAGAGTTGGTGGAGTTTGTTGGGTTTTTCACCTGTGTAAAAGAAATGCACTCACTCAGGCTGTCCTGTGTCTGTCTAGCAGCACTCCCAGCCTTCAGTGACCAGGGTACAGGAGAAAGGAGATCCGATGCTAGGTCCTGGGATAACAGGTCCCTCTGTTGAGGTTCCAGGAGCTAAGATCCAACAGTCTGCCTTTCACCCGGGACACAAAGAGCCACCGACTCCTTCTCCCCCCCGTGCCATAGCCTCCCTGTCAGTGCGCGTCCTAGCCCAGCCCCCTGCCATACCTCGCACCAACGAGGAGGGGGCTGCACCGACCGAACCCGGGTCGGCTCATCCCGTTCTCCACTTGAGCCGATCGGCGGGAGGCCACGCCGACGAGGACAGCGACGCCGAAGACAGCGATGACGCCGAGAGTGAGGACGACGAAGACTGGGGTCCCGGCCCAGGCGGGGCACGAAGAGGCAACAGGGCACCTCCGCCGCCGCAGCAGATGCCTCCCAGCATGCCGTCAACGTTTGCGAGATCCAAACGCAAGCTTCAGCCGCCGCAGCACATCCCGCCGCCGCCGGCACATCACGCCCCAATGCAGCTGCGCCACCCGACTCCTCCGCCTTCTCCGCCTCCGAACCTTTTTCCATTACCTGACACTCCCAAACAGAGCCCACCAGACACGGGCGAGCAGGAGGGAGAAGGGGCACGGGCTCCAAGGGGGGCGTCCTTTGCACCTCCTGACATGCAGAATAAAGACTCCGATTCCAGTTCTTGTTCCAGCAGTCCTGAGCCTTCAGCGAAGCGTAAACCGGGACCCCTGTCTCTGCTAGTGCAAAAGATGGAGTCGGAGGGGGCTTTCCACGCAGGGGAGGAGTCCACTGGTGGGCCTGCCAGTTCCAGCAAATCCGCACCACATATGCCGGAGAGAAGAACCCTTCAGGAAAGCCAAGGTGTGGAAGAGGTGAAGCATTTCAGCAAGAAGGAAAGACAACAAGAGAAGATAGAAGAACAGGGGGAGGAAAAGAAAAGCCTCCAAGAAGACAAAGAAGAGGGGGGGAAGCAGCTGAAGGAGAAACTCCCGGAGGAGAAAAAATCTCAGGATGAGCAAAAGGCAAAAGAGGAAAAACCCCAAAAGCAGAAAGAGGAGCCGGAGAATGGAGAAAAGAAAGGCCCCAGTGAGATCCAGAATTTGGATTCCTCATCAGATTCTGACTCGAAATCGGACTCCTCCTCGGGTTCATCGAGCTCCTCTTCCTCCTCCGAGGACAAGAGCAACCAGCTGAAGGTCAGTTGTTCAAGTCATACCAGGTGATTGTGTGTGTGTGTGTGTGTGTGTGTGCGAGATCAATTTTAATTTTGTGTCACACTGCATCACATTTGTAAATCACAGCAAGTGTGACTGCATCACTACCAGAACGTTAAATATTGCAGCTAATTGTTTAATCTGGCACCCTTTTAAAAAATATCTAGCACTATTGTGTCTACACAAAGGATTCACCTAACAATCCTTTACAAATGATGCTGTTTGTTGATTGTCATTGCCATGAATTACTTTTCAGAAATCAGACCAAGATCAAAAAGTGTTGAAGACCAACCTGAGTAAAGGAGACAAAATCTACCATTCCAGAAGGTCAGTAATGAACATTGGAGTATACCACAGTAATACCGATTGAAATGATTGCATTTTTCTTTTAAATCAGTGACAATAAGTATGTGTTTACTTTCTGGAGAGCTCTCTGAGATCTCTGTAATAATGTTGTAACATTGTTTTGCCAGAATGGCTTCTGCGTGTGCTGGTTTGGTTTCATTCCCGATTATATGATGTTTTTTCATCAGGCAATGAGCTGGGCAGCTTGTCATGTGGTTACCCCCCCCTCCCCTTTTGGGTCCTTTTCTTAATTTTTGTAGTTGTTATTTTGTGAAGTAAAAAGGGCATTTTATATGTCGCCTTGCTTTTCGAACACCATGAAACGTGTTATCAATCCGAAATTAACTTTATTTCCGTCAAAAAGTGACAGCAAAGCAAGGCGCGCTTTTATTTTGGTAGTCAGCGCCTGGAAGTTGTTTCGCATCTCTGCGGCGCTTTGCCTTGGATTTCGCTTGCCAACATGGCCGTCCTGCATGCAGTGCATCTCTGATACCGACGCAGTGTTCGGCCATTCAGCAGTAGAGCCTACCGCGATTTCCCCCCTCCCCAATTCGAGTCCGTTTCATCTCACGTCCGAACGAAATAATCCGTCCCAGCAGAGTGTTGCCCTCCGCGACCAGGGGTTTCCCTTTCAAGGCCGGCCATAATGTTGTCCGAAGGCAACAAAAACGGGTAAGGGAGCCAGAGGGCGATTCAAGCCTTCGGGTCGCTGCTCGTGATTTTTACACGTCTTATCTTAAAAATCCCTGATGGCCGCTAGTGTTCCGATGTGAATCCGACTGATCATTGACGATGACGAGGGAGATGATTAGCTTAGCAGCGATGTGCCGGTGAAATCTAAGTCGAGCAGCTCTCTCTGGCCTGCTGATGAGCATGTTACATGTTCGCCCATGTGAGTCGGACCGGGGTGGAGGTGTCCACAGGAACCTTTTGTTGAATGAACCACCCGGATAGATGTCTGTATGGGAAAGGCGCTGCATTCGAAGATATCCTTCACCTAACATTAGATCAAAGGAACGCGTTTATTAATAAATAATGTCTTTACGTGATCGCATAGCTCGCCAACATCTACTTCAATCTGCTCATAAAAAGCAAGAAATGAGGACGTGTGTTCATATTCATGCATTTTTAATTTTTAAAATTTGTCCCATTGGATATGTGTTCTCGTTTAACAGGGCCGCATTTGTTTTTAGTTGTCTGTTTATATTTTTAGGACTGTGTGGTTGTAGCTGATAATGATGGCACTGTTGTCAAGGGAGATCATTAAAGCAGACCTCTGTAAAGGATACAGTCGCTGTGAATGGGCCGTTCAAGTAGAATCATATTCTCCCAGCAGACACCAGCTTTGCCAGTGAAACAACTGATTTGATTGGAACAATATTTTTTTCTGCTTTGATGCAGACGATCAGGCTCAGGAGCATTTGGGCTATGAGAGTTCGTCTTTTCTTAGGCTTGGTGCATCACCACTGTGAGTGCACAAATCAAACAAAAGCCATTTCAAGCCGAGTATCGCGGTTTATGCGCTCAAAAGTATTTGGACAATTAAACAATAAAGAGTTTCCCATTTTTGCCTGAATTCAAATAAACCAGCGGAACAGAGCAGAGATGATTTTATTGCGTCAAGGTAGCAAAAGTAAAAGGAACAGCTCACGATCTAAATAATTTCACAGCATGTCTCCAACATCCAATTATGGAAATCAGGTACTTCTAGACCAAACTACACGACCTTGATGAATTACAAGCGCCTGGGCCTGCAACGCGAGTTGCATTTGAGTTTCCAAGTAGTGTAACACACACCTGGGAGATCTCCCGGGTTTCTCCATCTGTGTGTTATCTCAGCCTTTGGTCGTGTTGACTGCGGAGGTGGGTACGTAAGGTGCTTGTCACGAGCGTGGGCGTAGCCTTAGATGATCGGGTCGGTCATCTTTTGTGTCTTTACTTCGTCCCACTTCCCGCCCGTTTCCGCTCATTGCTCGCGCAGGTGTGCCCTCGGCCTCGCTTAGGAGGGCACGCGCTGAAATCTTCGCCAAGTGTGTGTCGCGGAGGGAGGGAAAATGCTGCACTCCTACACTCCTGCCAGTTACCAGTCTCTGGAGGAGAGCGAGCGGCCCGCGTAGGTTTCTGCTATAAAGGAGCTGACGCCAAAGGAAGGCTACGATTGAAAGATGAAGGTTGTTTGCTTCAACGCGGAGTTTTGCCGCCGCTTCTTAACCGTCTCCTCCTCTCCCAGAGAGGTATCGCCCAGTGCTCCCGCCGTGACCGAGATGGAGGCGGAATCCGAGAGCTCCGTGGTCTCGCAGCCTCCGCCTGGGACCGAGCCGGAAAATCGAGAGGGCTGCACGGACGAGGTAAGGTCACCGAAAGGGTGGGGGCGGCCGGTTCTTCGCTCTGTGTCAGACTAATGCGCTTCCTCACTCATTAGCTGCATGCGCCGTCGGCAGGACATGTCAAGGTTACTCCAGCCAGCACAGCGTCGAGTAGATCCGTGGTTTTTAACGGTTCGCACGCTGAACCAGTTTTCAGCTTGAAACTTTTTACAATTAGAAATAAACTCATCCCTTCCTCCTTTTCTTAACGCGACTAAAATACTAATACTGGATTTCTTTGCTGCTCTGTCTTTAGATGCTCTCTCACACGCCTTCGTATGGCTAGTTTTGGCAAAAGGTTGTGAGATGACGATAATGTAATGTTCTCCCGCAGAAAACACACACGCCTGGCGTTATTATCCTGCTGCATGGGCAATTGATGTCATCAGAACACACAGCCTACTGTAGAGAAATAGTAACCTGCAGCGTGTGTAGCGATGCATCAGGACTCATTTCTGTTCTTTTACTCCTGTTTTCATCCTCTCTGCTTTCTCACTTGCTTTTACTGCTCTCCTCTCTCTCTCTCTTTTGCTGCCTCCTTCCTTTCCCCCCCTACTTTCTGTCTCTCGCCTTTGTATCCCATCATAATTGCTTCTCTCTCACTATATGTTGATGGTGTGATTGCTGTTTAAAACCCCATTGATTGCTTTGTTATGAAGGTGCCCATGCCTCTTCCATTGCCCCTATCGGTACCTGGTGCGTACTACTACTACTACCACCACCAACATCAGCACCTCCTCCACTTCTCCTCCTACCTCTCCTCCAACTCCTGTCCCGCTATGCCCAAGTGCGACGCCGATACCAGAATTAGGCGCAGCGTCTGCAACCACACGGCACTGAGCAAAGCCCGAGCCTGCGGGGGCTTTCTCAGTAACCCTGGAGTGGCGTGCCCATCCAGCTTGCACGGCATCTCCATTGACAACCGGGGGGGCAGGCACGCTGACCAGAGCAGCACGCCGCTGTCTCTGGAAGCCTGCCCGCCGATCTGAACCGGACTGAAGTGCTGGTGGTGGTTAAGAGGCGATGAATGGTGCTCGCTCATGCTTAGCATCGCCATCCGCCATCTTGGAGAAGCTGGTTTGAGTTGTTGCACTTCACACCCGAAAAGCAACTCTCCAGAGACTGCAGTTCTGAGTCTTCGCTTCAACGCTTTGACTCCACCTGTGTCACCAGGGTGGAGCAAAGACACCGGACAGTCCGCTTCGACAAGCAGGCAGTGACCGCTTGTTGCACCTTTGGCGATCGCCGTTATGGGATTTAAGATCTGGACTCAACTGAGTCAAAAGTCAACCTGGAAGTGATGAAAGTGGGACTGTTTTTCCTGGATAAACGCAGCGGTCACGTGACCTGGACTTCTGTTTGCACGATTGTTGGTTAAGTTTGTGAGGCTACAGGTGTTCTGTGCCTTACCGAGCCTTCGCGGCAGACGCTCCCATGCCTGAAGCTGCACCCGTTCCATGGAACCGGACTTTTGAAAGGACAGTTGTTTGAGGGTGCAGCGACTCTGTGGCATGACATGCTTCCACACAGGGAGCTGGACACATTCGGCCGGAGCTGTCACTGCACGCGCTTTCTCCGTCGCAGCTTGTGTGAATTTTCTCCTTTTTTGGACAATTACTCTGCAAAGACAAAAACGCGACGGGATTTGTTTTAATCCTTTGTTTTCAAACCAACTGTGCAGAAAAAAAACCCTGATCCAGCGTGAATGAGTTTCAGGACAAATTGTTGGACATTTCCTCAACTGTCAGGAGGATACGCAGGAAAAACAACCACAAGTGAAAGACTCTTAAAGCTCCAGATGCAAAAAATGGATTTTCTAGTGCTGGACTCTGAACGCAGCGGTGAGAGCGTCTCACTGGCTCTAAGTAAGACTGAATCATGGCAATCTGGAAGGGTCCACCAGCCCCAATCAAGAAAAAAAGTCCAACCCAGTGCCCGGTGGCTAATCTTCACACTCAAACCGAGCCCTGCCCTCAGTCCTGTGCCTTCTCTGATCGGATCCCTGTTGCCTAGATACAGTACTCACTGTCGTGCGGGTGGGCCGTAGTGAAACCAGTAAGGAATCAGGTGTAAAATGGTACCAGGAAATGACATGTGATGTATACGTACATTTTTTTTCCCCTCCTCCTCCTCATTTTCTGAAAAGGGGGGGATATTTAATTTCCATCTGTCATTTGTAACCAATTGGAGCGCAGCGTGCTGCAGTTTGGGACTCGATTGTTTTGAAATTCTGATTCGTGACACATCTGACTTTGACATTTTAAACTGCAGCACAGATCAAACCTGGAAGACTCCGCTGCTCTGTTCTTCACTTCTGCTCAACAGATGAGCACCAGTAGCCAGTTATAGCACTTAATTAACTGTTTCATTGCTTAGTTAGTGCAGCTGCCTTGACAGATATCAACTCTTGTCTTGTTTGGATGAAGAGTAATCATTTAAAGTTAAATCTGACTCCATCCTGTAAAGACAAACTTAGACTATAGCAGACAAGTTATTAAATTACTCAATGTAGGAAGTAATAGGAGCTAATTTTAGCTATAATAGTCAGCAGATTGGAAGATAAAACTTAAATACAATCATTATTTGCCTATGTAGTGAACGTATGCAGGAAGTTGTCTGTTTTTGAGCAGAAGTGCACCACAGAACCATGTGCGGAGCCTCTCTGAATTCACCCACAATCCTCTTTGATATTATGGTGCAATTGGAGCCTCAAGGCTGTTACTTTAACAC
>BJFM01000669.1:42946-53014 GCA_016586285.1 Arothron firmamentum | reverse complement strand
TCCCCCCCCCCCCCCCCCCGAACGGACAAAAAAAACCTTTTCCTGTGATCTATTTTTAGGGTTCCCTTCAGCTTCATTTCCTCTTTCCTCTGTGGCTGAGGGGCGTGGCGCGCAGATCCACAAATTCCTCCACTCGCGCATGGTTTTCTTCGGGATTCGGGCCCTCGAGCCATAAACCAAAACTCCCGTCTTTAAAATTAGCCTCTCCATATATCATATATCAGCGCGTCCAAACGAGACCGTTACAGAAGAACGCAACAAAAAACTGAATTAAAAAAAAAGAACCCAAAACGGTGAAGAGTTGGTTTTGGTTTGTTTTTGTTTTTTTTTAGTTATGGGGGACATCTTCCCGTTTTACTTCCCTTTTCGTTATCCGCTTACAGATAAACACACACGCGAGTGTGTGTGTTGTCCTCATGGCTGAGAGGAGTACAGTGATGCGCGTCCCTTCAGGGCACGCATACCTGAGCAGAAAAACAGGCGCAGCACACCGCCCCTGCACACGACAAGGCAGCGCTCCACACACACACACACACACACACATATGACTCACACACACTCCACGTTACTGTGGCCTGAAGTCACTCGGAGGGAGGTGAAAACACGCCCTGCTGCGGAAGGAAAAACCACACACGTGCACGCACCCCGTCCCGCGGCCGCGCCGCCGTCCGACCTGCGTTTTCTCTTTCAGCCGCTTGCCCGGATCGGTTTAAAAAAAAAAACAAAACAAAAAAAACCTCCGTTCTTTCCCTCAAACGTGCCCCCACAGGTTCGGACGCACCATCCCTCCACTCGTCTTTTCATCTGTCCATCCGAACAAGCCTCTCATTTCAGAGGGCACCTGCGCTCTGAGAACAGGCAGCATGGCGGACACCTATGACACACCTGGTGCTGCTACCTGGACTACAGAAACGTAAACTCTAAAAAATAAACCAAAAAAACATAAAAGGTGACGCCATTAACATGTTAATAAAAGTGTTATTACACAATCTCACCAAAGTACTCTTGGCGGTTCTCCGAGACGTCCCTTCCGGCGCCGAGCCCCGGGTCCTCCTGAGGTTTCCCCGGCCCTCCGGCGGAGCAGGGCCCCACCGGCGTCCGGTTGGGTTTGGAGAGAGCCGTCAGAGCCAGAGACTCCTTCAGGACCAGGCCCTCCAGCAGGCCCTCGCCCTCCAGCGCCGCGTCCCTCAGGAGGAGCCGGGTGAGCTCCTCCTGGTACCTGGTGCCGGGCAGGTCGGAGTACCTGGCGCCGTCTTTGCCTCTCGCTCCCGCTCGTTGCTCGTCCCACCACTCCGGCCCGGCCGGGTAGCACGCCGCCGCCGGGCTGCCGACCGCGGGAGGGTAGGAGTGTCGCGTGTCGTGGGTCCCTGGGTGCATGCCGCCGTCCAGGTACTGAGTCCAGTCCTCCACGGGGGTCACGCCAGGCCTGCCTGGAGCCCCGTAGCCGACCGCAGAGCCCCCCATCTGCAGGGAGCTAGCATGCTGCTGCGTGGGAAGAGCGCCCGAGGCAGAGTAGCGGGAGTCGTACCCCAGGCTGATGCCGCTGGTCCGGTTGCTGCTGCAGCGGCTCCCCATCGGGCTCCCGCCGCCGCCCCCGCCCCCCCCTCCGCTGGCCGTGCTGGAAGCAAAGCTGGACCTGGGGCTGACCAGCACGGACTCCTGGAGGCTGAATGAGGAACATGGGCTCAGAGTCGGCCCCGGCGGGTAGAAGAAGCCCCCGCCCGCGCCTCCGCCGGGGGCGTCGGAGGCGCGGTGGGGCGGGTGGGACAGGGACGCGGGCCTGGTGCTCTCCCAGAGTTCGCTGCCCGTGCTCAGGCGCTTGTAGAACAGAGCCTCCTGGAGGGAGAAGCGCTTGTGCCTCTCGGGTTCGGAGAGGTAGCCGGGCTCCGCCGCGCCGCCCCCGCCGCCACCTCTGGGAGCTGACCCGTAGGCGGCGGTGGCGGGGTAGGGAGGCGGGACAGAAAGCGGCGGCTGGGAGAGGAGCTGGTGTCTCCTCACCAGCTGCTGGAGCTCCAGGGAGTAGCGCCGCTGATTGAGGGACCCTCTGGATCCGAAAGCCCCCAAGGCGGGCTCGCACTCCGGGCCCAGGCCCGACTCGCGCCTCAGGTGCGAGTCCACGCCTTCTCCCAGGTAACAGGAAGCCCTCTGCTGGGGGGAGCGGCGCCTCAGCGGTGCCAGGGTGGAAGGGTGAAGCGGCTGCTCCCCGTCGGGGGCCAACCCGGAAGAAGAAGAGGAGGAAGAGGGCGAGCTGAGGAGCTGAGAAGGTGGCACTCCGAGGCCTCCGCCGCCGCCGCCGCCGCCTCCTCGGCCGCCCGCTGGAGCGCACGCATCACTGGCGGGCGCAGAGGCGAGCGAGAACTGGCCGCCGTTGGCGTTGCTGTTGTTGGAGTTGCCGGCGGCGTCGTGCTTTTTCTTTGAGCTGTGGAATTTCACGCTGCCCGAGTCGGTCAGCTTCAGCTTCTCCAGCAGCTTGCTGATCGGCCTGTCCATGACGATGCCTTCAGGTGACAGGTCAGCGTGGTAAAATACAGTGTCGGTCGATGTACAGCAGAACAACGGTCAAGTAAAAACTACAATCTGAACGACGACAGACAAACTGGCAGCATTGAAATGTAAAATGACTGGCCTTAACACTAGCGGAGGACGAAAAAAAATAGGTCCCTTATATACACAAAATAAATTAAAAAAAGATAAATAAGACCTTAAGACATTTCAGGGTGGTCTACATGAGTCCTCTACTTTGCCATCATCTGGAGGGTCCACGGGCAGGTTAGAGGAAAGAATCCATCTGCTTCCACAGGGTTCAAGTCAGTCCATCCAGGAAACGCGCACACATAGATCCAGGACACCTGAACGTGTCCTATGGTCGCCCAGGGCCTCCTTTGTGGACCCTCGTGCGGGTCCACGCTTCCATCCCTCCTCGGTGAACCGTCAGGAACGCACTCGGATGGAGCCCTTCTTGGTCGGGGGGGGGTGTTTCCTCTCTTCGCGATCCCCCCCTTTTTTTAAAAAAAAAAAGAAAAAGAAAAATAAGACAAAGCGGCGGAGCTTCAGCGGGATGGAGCCGATCTCCGCTTCATGTGGGTCCAGTGTAGACGAGAAAATCAGCCCGCCTGTGCGCAGAGAGTCGACTCGCCCGACTTCTGCGACTCATCTCAGGGCGAAGTGAACTCAAGGGGGGCCCAGTTCGAGACTAACTTGAGCAGAAAGCAGACATACGGCAGCGGCGGTGCTCCTCGGTCCGTCCGTCTGCGCTCGCCTCTTTTATCATCCCCCCCGTGTTTTAGGAGAGAAATCCCGGCCGGGTGGAGGAGCGGCGGAGAAATTGTCAATGGAGTCTGCAGAGAAGGAAAGCGTTGCTCATCCCAGCAGATCGGTCCTGGGCTAAATGGGAGATGAATAAAATCTCACCCCGTGTCCGCTGCACCGACGACAACTTTGTTTCTTTCTTTCTTCCCCCTAAATTATTACTTACCTCCCCCCTCTTTTTACGACAGCATCAAGTTGACGTAGCGGTATATGTACTTCCGGGTATAGTTTTTCAAAGTAGTTATAAGACTAAAGAAACTCACGCTACAGCCTCCACTTGAAACATTTCAACTATATGAAATCTTGATAATTCTTGAAGATCTCCATTTGTTTAATGAGACGCCAAATGTGTACACAGAAGCTTCATTTTTTTAAGTATGTGGTTTTGGCATGCTTTATTTTGAAAGTACACTTTCGGAAGCATTCGTCTTTGACTGTCATTCCGGCGGAAACTTGACGCAGCCCTGTTCCCTTTTATCAGTGAGCGGTGGCTCGTTTCCCCACGGGCCGGAACACCTTTCCACAGCCATGGCCGTTTCGTCATACACACGAAAAAAAAAAATAAAAAAAAAATCCCTCAGATGATGTGTTTCCGAGACCTGCCATTAAAGATTAAAATTAAACACCGCTTATTTCACTTGGCGAGGTTTCAGTTTGAAAAACTGGGATGGATTTCCACAGACTGAATCTAACTTTGTTTCCAGGAGGACCGACACAGAACCAGGCCCTTTTTCCACCTAAATGCGTCGTTGAAAATCTGCTTAAACCACTTTATTACTATTGCTGTTATTATTTGTATGTGATGCAAACTTTTTAATGGAGAATTCAAACGAAGCTGAAAGTGAAACAACACGAAGAACCTGTTAAAAACACATCTCATTATTCTTCAAAACCAGTGAGCAAGTTCAATCACACACGTATACAAATGATTAATATACTGTATATACGAGTAAACAACAGTGGCATTGGAATCATTAGGGTCAGCAATCAGAAGAGGAAAAATCATAAATAAATCATTAACAGAAAAATGAAAACTATACCAACCATTATGTCACCGTTCAGCTGAGACGGGCTGTTATTTATGGGGAAATGCTTTTCAAAAGGTGAGTTATTTGTGTTTGAGAGTGCTAATGTGGTATATTTTCCTTTTATTTTGACTGCTTCCACTTTTAACCATTTGAAAGTTCAACTAAAACAACTTCGACCCGCGTTGTTCAGGCAACCGCACTACTTGATTGTACCACCAGCCTGTGGAATGTGCGGAAGGGCACGGCGGAGTGAGGCGGCCGGTGGATGTTTTCGGCGTGTCTGACTTCTCCCAGGAGGATCCGGGCCGCACCGCGTCCCGGGAGCGGCCGCTGCGAGGCGGCCCTGAGATCCGGCGGTTGGTGGCGGTTAACGAACTCCCCAAACAGATGCCGATAAAGCCGAACAGTGTTTGGTTAAGTTGGTCGTTATCTACCTCCACCACCTCCCCCCGGGAAGCCGCTGCACATGGAGCCATTCACGGGCCCTGCGGTTAACCGGAGTCCCTGCAAAAAAAAAAAAAGAAAAAAGAAAAAAAAAACCCAGAAAGAAAGGAGAAGCTTGTGCACACTCAAGCGTTGAGCTCGCTGGCTGCGAGTGGCAACTTGTCTGCAAAGCTAACAGAGAAATTCTTCTGGGCTTAGTAGCCGAACTGTTCATACAAAAACAGAGCTTTGAAGAGCTGCGGCATTCTTCTCCCAAACACACGCGAAGACATGTGTTGGAGCATGGCAGCACCCAGGTCCTCCCATCCACCGTCAGAGGTTCACCATGAGGCCAAGAAGCCCAGCATACTGGATTTCATGTGTCCGGTTCAAGGATGAGACAGAGGCTCTGGGTCTTTCACCGGAGGCAGCACCCCAGTCATCCTAACACTGACTCGGAGGAGGAACATACATAATAAGATGCAACTTTTCGTTGAAATAATGCCATGTTCGGGGGGAACTTGAAATGCGGTCGCCTCCAGAGGTTATTCTATGGCCTAGCTATCCCAGATGACGTCATCGTGACGTCGCGGCCGTTCTTTTTTCCAAGTTTGAAATTATAATTAAGAACCTCTGGCAACATATATGATGGAAAAATGAGTGAAATTCTTCTTCAATGATTTTATGACTTGCCTCGGATTTAATTGAATAAGAAAATAGAAACGTTTTATAACACAAGTGGGTGTAGTGTACTTCTAAAACACAGGTATTATGCAGGTATTATACAGGTATTTCTTTTTTTTTTGCTTTAGCAAATAAATACATAACATAATAAAGTAATATTTGATGTCCATTTTTAAACAAAGGCAAGCCTAATATATTTCGGCCTTCTCAACTATATTTAACAGCATAAATGTACAGCCTGTAGACGTGCATTAATGTATCTTTAACCCCATCTGGTGGTGAAAACGGAACATTGCAAAACAATATGGCGGCGCCCATGAGGACATGGTGTTGTTCAGGTGAGGCAGAGGTTATAAGTCAAAGATGTTGCTTTTAAGACACTTGTAAACCTTTGAACGTCTTTTCAGTTACCGTTTTGTTACAGTTTCGATAATTCCGTCTGTTGGTAATTTAAAGAACAACTGTAACGGCAGTAAGCCATTACTTACACGGCTTATTGCTAATGCTAACAGAATTGTCTGTTTCATTCCTTGTTTTGTTGCGATCTGTAAATACTGTATATGAATCTGTTTTTCAGTACTGAGACTCTCCAGAAAACAGTTTAGCACAACTAGTGCTGCTCCGATTGCGGAGAAATGGAGGAAAGAGTATGTTTTCTACTTGCTTTTTAAAATGTTTAATATTGCTGTTTACATAATGTTACCTCCTCAGTATGATATGTACCCAACTTGGAACGTAAATTACAAATTTGTTCTATATGGATGTTTTAAATTATTGTTCAAGGTAATATTGTATATATCTTTCTTTATATATATATATAAAAAAATCGACATTTTATTTTGTAAAATGTAATGGACAGTTTAGCTTTTAGCCGCTACGTTAGTCGGAGCCCACCCACAAACCAGCAGTAGATGAGATGCACGATGGGTAATGTAGGCACTGCTTGCGCAACTAAAAACGAATGAAATCACGATTTTCTCACCCATTTAGAAAAAAAATATATATTTTTTTTTAAAGCAAATAAAATATTTCTTTGTATTAATTATCAAGTTAAGTTCATACTAAGATTATTTAACATGAATCTGCTATTAGCCACAACAGACAGATGTAATACATGACAGACATCGTTATACATTTTACGTGTAATTGCAGACATGGACTGGCCCGAACTGGAACAGAATATGGTCCTCTGACAGATTTGCCTGACTGGTCATATGCAGGTATACTTATTTTTAAATTGTAGTTTGCAGTGACTTTACATCATATCTGGCTATGTAAAGTTGCTGTAGATGGTGTTTTACTGTTTGTTTGTTTGTTTTTTTAATGTACGTGTGCAGATGGAAGACCAGCACCTCCAATGAAAGGATATCTGAGAAGAAGGCAACAGAATGAGGTTTTAGCTGTGAGTGTTGACACCTTTTTCTTATTACGTGTTCATTTATTGCTATATGGCGTTTGATTCCCCCACCATCCTTTCCTCACAGAGACGCATCGTGATGCTAAACGAGGAGGTGGACAGAGGGATTGACACGTGGGAGAAAAAGCAGGAAGAGGACAAACTAAAAGACAAACACAAAAAATCCCTTTTGCTCAAAGCTAAAGGGAAAACGTTAATGAAGAAGAAATCCCAAAGCTAGAAATTAAAGTATTTATCGTCCAGATTGTTTTTGTCAATAAACGCTTCGCATCTCTGATCCAGTGTTAATGCATCCCTCCTTCCACCAGAATGCAGCATTTATCAGCTGCAGTGTGGGGGCTTTGAACGCCATTTTGTGAGCTCCTGGTCAGTAAAGAGGAGTTCTGTTGTGCAGATGAGGGGAAGGGAGGAGCTGGCAAACATAAAGTAGCTCTGATTCAGGACCACAAATGTGTACATATGAGAGTAAGCACGCTCGTGTTAACACTTTAGCACACCGCTGTGCCTCTATGAGCAGCCTGTGACCTGCATTTATGTTATATTAAGCGGCCACTTTCAGTCTGTTCACTCTTTGCAAAGAATGTGGGGAAAATAAGAGTTTCAGGCCATCGTTTTGCAGCACGCTGTCTGGAAAAATGATCAGCTGCGTTGGCGGTCGGCCTCAGCCTGCAGAATGCGATGGCTTCAGACGCCAGCGCGGATCCGGAGAGGCCGCTTCTGGAACAATAATAGGTTCACGTTTAAGCTGCTGCTCAAATAAAATAGCTGGCGGATGTTCAGCGCCAGGTGAAAAGTGCATTTAAAGTGGTTACATTTGAAAAGATTTTAGCTTTTCCCCCTTCTGACACATAAAAAAACTGGTTTCAGGTTTGGGGGAAGCAACTTTGTCACATTCTGACTTAAAAAATAGATTCCAATACCTCACTCCTCGGATTTCTCACTTTGTTCATAATTCTTAGTAACTCTTGAAGTTCTCAGTAACTGAGAACTCTGTCGAGTCAGCAATAATACCGAGAGGCTTCTAAACAGAGTGTTTACGAAGGGAGGTAAGTCTGTCTCCTTTACCCCTCTCACCCTCACATTTGCTTTCTTTTGCCTCCTCTTCCTCCCTCCCTCCTTTTGTCTTGTTGCAGACTTCAGCAAAGTCTCACTGTAATTACGGCTGCTGAGTTGCAGATTCTTTTCTGTGGCCTTTTCTCCCCCCTTTTCCTCTCCTTTTTATTTTATTTATTTTGTTCACAAAGTCGGACTGCTTGTTCCAGATGTGTGGGAGGCCCCTGAACAAAGTCAAAATATAGAAATATTATTGAAAAAAAAGTATTATTCAAAGTCAACTGACATCAAAATCTGAAAAAAAACCCCAAATAAAAATGCCACCTATTAATGCTGGAATGCCCATTTAAATGATTAAAATACAAGGAATTTATTTCTCATCTATAGTTTCACCTAATTCAATGCAACTTTATTGACACAGCATCTGTGACGATCAACACTGTCTCCAGGTGCTTCACATCAATGTAAAGTGTCGACATGTTGAAGAAGGTTCATCCATCACGCGGGGTGAAATGTCCCTAATGTGAAGCGGGCCGCCGCAGAGGTCAGCCGCTGCCCCGGCTCCGCCCGCTTCCTCTCGTCCCCGCGTTGTTTTGGTTTTCGGGGGGAAAAATGAGAACCAGATGTGGCTGATTGTGCAGGAGTCAGCGCTGGAGGAAGGGAGTCTTGATGTTTTTGTCTTTTTTTCCTCGTGTATGGGGGAGACGGGGTGGGGGGGGGGGTGGGGGGTTAGGTGAGCTCAGGCCGCTCTGGACGGAGGGCGAGCGGACCCCCTCACAGGCCGGGCCGGTTTCCTGGCTTGTGGGAGGACGGTTCAGCCGGGGTTTGCTGATTCAGCAGCTCGTACCCAGAGGTGCACTTCCTGACCTGGGTGTTCCTGTGGCGTGGGGCGCCCACGTTGGTCGTATTTATTTGGGCTGATTTTTACATTATAAACACACAAAAGTGGGCATGAAAGAGCTGAGAACAGTCAGACGTAAACTTGCTGACTAATTTACAGACGTTCCAGCAGCTGAGAGGCAGAAAAATGAGGAATGTGGAGAAAAAAGGAAAAAAAAAAGGTGCCACAATGTAGGTCAGTCAGCCGAGGTCTCCGGTTGAATTACAAACAGCTGGAGCCACCGCTTCCTGCCTGGGCACGGCGGAGGGCTGCTGAGCCCAACAGATGTGAGCAGGATGTCTGGCGTCTGTCACTGTCCAGTTAGAAGATACTGTTGAAGGTTTTTTTTTTTAATTATTCAATATGGTTAAATTCGGCGTGCCAGGAAGCCATATTTCATCCGTGAGCGCTTAAAGAAGGTGGAGATGCTGGGGTTTGAACCCAGGACCTCATGCATGCAAAGCAGGCGCTCTTCATCCCCGTGGAGGCCGGTGGGACGTTCCAGCCGGTGCTGAAGCACCGGCGGCATTGGAGGAGTTAAAAACGGGGGGAGCGCGAAAGGAAAGAAGTCGGAAAAACGTGCAGAGACACTGGTGGTGAGGGGAAGGAGCTGGTCTGAGGCTCATAAAGCGACCCATTTTCCAAGAGAATTCAGCAGAAGGAAAAACAAATCCACTGTACGTGACCTTGCTTTTTTTCCTTCTTTTTTTTTTTCCTTTCTCAGTTCATTTTACAACATTCTTACAGTAAAAACAGTCACGTGCTCCAGCCTGCAGCTGTTTTAGGGATTCCAGATGCTGGCTTGGAGAGAAAAATGTCAGGCCTCTATCGTTCTTTCCGCCATGGTTCTGGCGTGAGGGCGAGAACCAGCCGACCCTGCTGACTGCTCCACACGTCCTGGCCAGCCAGTGTGACCTCCCCCCCTCCACCCACCCGCACATCACGTGCGTCTCAGGACTGTGATGATAGTCAGAATACGGCTAACTCGCGCTAAGTCAGCTACTTGTAAACGTCTGGATCCGGTTAAAAACAGAAACCTTCAGAACGCCCTCCCTCGGTCCACACGGACGTGTTTTGTTCACGAGCACGCGGATGTCGGATCGCAGATGTTCCTCTGGCTGACAGCAGCTGATGATCACGCTGATGGGGATCATCCCAAACAGGGGACGTGGTGTCTGGCACCAAGATGCTAGCAACGGACTCCCAAAGTCAGTCCCCAGGCCGGGCCGCCATGGCTCGGACTTGCTCTGTGGGTCAGTCCTGACGCCCCCCCC
>BJFM01000668.1:7047-18266 GCA_016586285.1 Arothron firmamentum | reverse complement strand
CGATGTCACACACCCACGATGTCACACACCCACGATGTCACACACCCACGATGTCGCACACCTACGATGTCACACACCCACGATGTCACACACCCACGATGTCACACACCCACGATGTCACACACCCACGATGTCGCACACCTACGATGTCGCACACCCACGATGTCGCACACCCACGATGTCACACACCTACGATGTCACACACCCACGATGTCACACACCCACGATGTCACACACCTACAATGTCGCACACCTACGATGTCACACACCCATGATGTCGCACACCTACGATGTCACACACCCATGATGTCGCACACCTACGATGTCACACACCCATGATGTCACACACCTGCGATGTCACACACCCACGATGTCACATGCCGCCCATGTTAACACAGCAGGGATACGAGGAACTCCTCCGCTAACGTTCATTTCCTGCAGACTGAACAGGTCTCTTTGAGTTTGCTTACACAAGCCCGACTGACACCAGGTTGAAGATCTTCGTTTCCATGGTTACCACCAGTCCAGAGGAGCCTACACTTTTCTCATGGAGCCGTAACATCTAACAACTCTTTGTGTTTGTCGTCTCCAGCTGCTGCGACAGCCACTCCTAAGATTCTTCTGCGGCCATGTCCAGAAGATGAGAAGATGTATGGGTGAGTGTTGGGGAAGGCTTGATTTCAGCATCAGAATGTCTGGATGTTCCTCCTGAAGAAACAGCAACATCCCCGCGTGTGGTCGGCTCTTATCTGCGAGCTCCGACACACGGGCACGCGGGCTCACGCATGATCTGAGAAGGCAAGAACTGACCTGCGTGACCTCATCAAACACACATCCAGAAGAGCGTGGTCTTTAATCCTCTGACCTGTTTTTATCCCAGAAGTGAGCAACGCGCTGGACCGTGCCACATCAGCGCGTCATACCGCCAGAGTAGACACTTAAAAAGACCAAAGCCCACATTTGTCAGGGTTATTGGGAAAAGGTTTAAAGCTTGGACACATTCATGGGTTTTAAACACAGGGAAAGGGAAGCCTAGCCTGTTTCAGGAGAAGGAGGTTTCCAAGGTTTGGACGTTCTTCTCCATTTGACAGAAAGAGCCAGAGCTTCTTTATCCAAGCTGCTCACCCGGATGTGCCAGTGTTCCTGAATGGAGCCTGGAGTTTTAGTTAGCTTAGCTTTAGTCGTAGCTCTTCTGTTGACAGAAGAGCCTCGAGGCCCCAAAACCAACCACAGTTGCAGTTGAATGTAACCTGCGTGTTTGTCGCCCCCTGCAGGCCGAACGCCGTGATGGTGACCTTCCAGAAGGGCGACAGCGTCGGCCTGAGGCTGGCGGGGGGAAACGATGTCGGCATCTTCATCGCTAGTGTTCAGGAGGGAAGTCCTGCTGAGGAGGGCGGTCTGCACGTGGGAGACCAGATCCTGAAGGTACAGCTGGGGCCACCTCGTTTCTAAGTAACAACGCCACCGCAATGAGGAACCGACGCGCGTCACATCACGGCTGCACGAGGTTTGTTGTCTTTGTTTGGCTCTTTCAGGTGAACGATGTGGATTTTCAAGGCGTGGTGAGGGAGGAAGCTGTGCTCTTCCTACTGGAGATCCCAAAAGGGGAAATGATCACCATTCTGGCCCAGAGCAAACCTGACGGTAAATATTTCCCCCGTGAACACGGACCCTCTCCTGGCCAACACACACTCTGAAGTCTGAAGTCCAGTCTGACTCTCTCTCTCTCTCTCTCTCACACACACACACAGATTATCTATGTCAGTTTCTCTTTTGGCGTGATTTAGAAATGACCAAGCTTCTTTAAAAACAAAGCTACATTATTGTGAGCTTTGAATCGTTGGCGTTTCTTCTCCACCTTTACGTTGAAGCCGTTGCAGGAAGCCAGGTGAAGCCAGCTGAACCAGATGAGCGTCTGTTTCCGCCTGATGATGCGTTTGAATGATTTGAGAGTTACCAACTCGTTTATGCTGATTGACGCCTTCACCTTCAACATTTGATTCAAGGAAATGGTTAAGAAGCAACGTGCTCAACAGGGGAACGCTGACTCCCCTGTGAGGGTTTTCAGCACTGAAATCATCTACATTTCATGCTCTAGTGATTATTTGGGACAGTCCGACAGTACGTGAGCAACTGGATCCATCTAATTCAGTCTGTGTGTGTGTGTGTGTTTACATTCGGTTCTGTGTAGGGAATTTGTTCATAATGTGAAATAAGTTTATGCATAAATAAACAAATCAAGCAATATGGAAATGAGGAAACATCAACCCTTTGTTTAAAACAGTTTATATTCCACTAGCGAGGAAAGGCTCTATTAATAGAGCCTTTCCTCTCGCCAGAGTTGCTGTTGTTCATTTCTAAGCTAGTGAGTTTGCTCCGTGTTCGTCATGGTGACACTTTCAACTGTGTTTATAAAGCATCTGTTACAGTCCAGAGCGTCTGCAGGCGCTTTACTGTGTCCCCTCAGCTGCAGGTGACTGCATAGATCCATGTTAAGTCTTGGGCAGAACACTCATTAAACACGTCTCCATGGTAATATTGGCTGAGGACTCGGCTGGGGGCCGCTAATGAAGCGGTGCCACCCAGTGGCCCCTGTCCAGGTGTGATGCTTATTTATGCTCTGGACCCTGCGCAGGTTCTGGCTTTTTGCGAATCCAGTCACGTTTTTCTTCAGCGTGGGTGTGTTTGCACTGAATCTATCATTCTCCGCGTGCCCACACACGGACTTCTGCTCTGGGCCCGACACCAAACACACATTTCTCAGCGCTGTTGAGGACGGGACGGTCAGAAGGTCGGTTATCTTGTTGATGCCAAAGGTTTGAGGCTTCAGTGGCGGTTAAACAGTAGCTGTGGGAGTTATTTATGGAATGTGGGAGGAGGGAACCCAACGTTGGTCCTTTTTCTGGAATATTCAGTGATGCGATGACGCAGATCTGCTGGAATAAGAAGCGCTGGGCTGTGTGTGTGTGTGTGTGTGTGTGTGTGAGCAGCTCGGTGTGCTGGAGCAGCCGTGTTGGACCCCTTACCTCCCTGCCGTTCTCCGTCAGCATCCACCTTTATGTGCCTCGCCGTGACCTTGGCTCTCCTCTTCTCCCGCTTTAGCCTATAATGACATCCTGGTGTCGGGCCGCGGAGATTCCTTCTTCATCCGAACCCACTTTGATTATGAGAAGGAGACTCCTCAGAGTCTGGCCTTCTGTCGGGGGGACGTCTTCAAGGTGGTGGACACCCTGTACGACGGCAAGCTGGGCAACTGGCTGGCCGTTCGTGTTGGCAAAGACAAGCAGCTGCTGGAGAAGGGCATCATTCCCAACAAGAGCAGGTAGGGAGCCTGCTGATGGACCCGCAAACACACACACACACACACACACACACACACACCTGCTGGTGGGAGGTCCTGGAAACAGAAGCTGCAGACAATCGGATGGAGCCAAAACCAATCGGCAGCACGTTAGAAGCCTTAAAGGTGAGGTCAAGTGTAGCGTGCTCGGCTGCTTCAGAGTCACCGCCTCCATTCCTCCCAGGTTGTGTGTCACATATTCTAACAGTCGCTGGTCTTTTGTGAACGCTGAACTGACGTGACCTTCGCGCCCTCTGACCCTGAGCGCAGAGGAAAGTCCCACATGCTGGACTCATTACTGATGTTCTAGCTTATTAATTAGAAGAACATTAGCGGAATCTCTGGAATGCTGCACGTGACAGAATTAGCTAGTTTATTTATGACAAAGACAGGAATGGTAAAGTATTGTCCTCTTCGATGGGCCTTCTGTCAAATTCAGGAGGAAAAGATGACCTTTTATGTAAATTATTAGAAATAATTTATCTTCCATGTAAATCTTGACGCGCTACAAAGCGTTTAACTTTCTGGATCAGAGCAGAGCAGATGGCCAGCGTCCAGAACTCCCATAAAGCAGTGGGGGGAGACCGGGCGGACTTCTGGCGGCTGCGGGCTCAGCGTTCTCTGAAGAGGAAGGACCTGAGGAGGAGCAGAGAGTACCTGAGCAGCCAGACCTTGGCCACCCGCTTCCCCGCTTACGAAATTGTGGGGCTCAGAGAAGGTGGGTGCGCCGTCCTGCAGTGGAGCATGTGGCAGCGGTGCGCATCCCAGAATAACCTCTGATCAGCCCTTTAACGTGTGGTTGCAGCTGGTTTCCGCCGCCCGGTGGTGCTGTTTGGGGCCATCGCTGACGTCGCTAACGAGAAGCTGGCCTCTGAGATGCCCGACCTGTTTATCATTGCTAGTGAGTGTCCGCAGCCTCTGTCTCTGTCTGTGTGTGTGTGTGTGTGTGTGTGTGTGTGTGTGTGTGTGTGTGTCAAAGTTGGTCTTCCCTAAAATCTGTGTCTCTGCATCAGAAACGGAACCCAAAGACGCTGGCTCCAAGAAGTCGTCAGGAGTGGTCCGGCTGAACACCATCCGGCAGATCATCGAGCAGGTATTTCACGCTTGATGCCGGACCTTCGTTTCTTTCACCCTCCTGCTGATGATTTGAGTCTTTTGAGGGTCGTCTGCAGTGTGTGTGAAGGTCAGAAAGGTGGATGATGTTGCGTCGCGTTCGGCAGACCCGCTGAGCAAACGAGCTCTGTTGCAGCAGAGAGAGTCAAAGACGCGCGGACCAATCATTCAGGTCTCACCAAAACCTTGGATCACCAGGGCGTCCTGGTCCTCATCATTCAGCCAATCATTCACAAACACCTTTTAGAAATCAGCATTTCGAGGCGCTCTTGTGCCGGACGTCCATTCGTGCTGGAGCTGCTGAATCAGCGTGGTCGCGGCGTCGAACCGACGCTTTATTAAAGGATTCGCGTCTCTTTCCTGGTCTGGGAGACGGCGTCCTCCCTCTAACGGTGTCCGTCCTTGCCTCTCGTCTCGCTCATCAACTCGCAGGAGAAGCACGCCCTGCTGGACGTCACCCCCAAGGCCGTGGACACCCTGAACTACACCCACTGGTACCCCATCGTCATCTACTTCAACCCCGACAGCAAGCACGGCCTCAAGGTCATGAGGCAGCGGATCGCTCCCAACTCCAACCGCAGCGCCCACAAACTCTACGAGCAGTCGATTAAACTCAGGAAGACCTGCTCCCACTTATTCACCGGTATGCGCCCGCCGGCGGAGCGCTGCCGTTGTGCGTTTGTGCAACTCGGGGCTGACGTCGCCTCTGCTGTGTGTGTGTGTCTGTGCAGCAACTGTGGACCTGAACTCGGCCAACGATGCCTGGTACGGCAGCGTCAAGGACACCATCAGAGACCAGCAGATGCAGGCTGTCTGGGTCTCTGACGGCAAGGTACACACACACACGCATACACACACACACACTCTCGCTGCTGCTCCCCATCATCATCATTCTTGCGCTCACATAGCTGCCACTTCCATAGCTGTAGTTCCCTCAACTTTGACCTATTCTGCAACTTTTCCAACACCTTCCTTTGATTTAATTGGTGGATTATGAAGTGAGTAACCTCTCCTGACGCCACCCTGCGCCTGGGCCGAGCGTTGACCCGGCAGAGCTTCATAAACGGATGATGGTGCATCGTGACTTCCATCAGCAAACCAGACTTTTCCCACTAATGAGACTGTTTCACCTCACAAAGCTTTGGGCCCTCTTCTGGAACACATGATGGGCCCTGCAGCGTTATTAAACATGCCCCTGCGGGACGCTCGGCCCCTCATAGAAAAGCTCTCGGCTGCTCTTTAGATTCGTCGTGTGTGGTGGAAGATCTTGCCCTCTGTCTCCCCGCTAACATCTTAGCCGCCGTCCGTGTGCGTTCTGAGTGCCTTCCTACTTCCTGCCAGTAGTGCTCTACAGCTGGGCTCTGTTTGTCTTTCTTTCTTTCTTTCTTTCTTCTCTCTTGTTCTTGTGCTATCCGTCTGTCCATCCTTCCTGCCTGTACACCCAAGATCCACCATGTGTCTCTTCTAGCTGGAGGGAGTAGAGAGTGACCTGGACTGCCAGGACATGGAGCGTCTGTCCTTCCTGTCCGCCGACTACCTCAGCATGGACAGCCGGCTGACCTCGGACATGGACGACACCGCGGACGAGGCCGGGGCCTACACCGACAACGAGCCGGACGCGGAGATGATGCACATTTCCGCCATCAGTCGCTCATCTGAACCGGTCACGGCTGAGGAGGTCAGAGTCCAAATACCAACACTGTAGCTTAGCAACAAGTAAGGAGACAAAGAAAATATGGACTCTGAAGTGTTGGGGAACTAATCTGTTTATCATCTAGAGCCTAAACTGTCTGCATATATATTATAAATGCATATTTAAGTATATATGCTGTATATAAATGCTGGTTGACTGGACCTGTGTTTGAAGTTATCACAGTTTTCTGTCACAAATTAGTCATTTTGACCAACCAAACGCTTATAAAATCTATGATCATCCCTTTTTTTTCTCCATTCAAACGATCATAAACAACATAAACAGTCTGATGGTGACGCAACCCTTCATTTTTATGACGGTGCTGCCCCCTACAGTGCAGTCGGGGACCTGCACCCATCAACAGTGAAGCACAAAATCACAAGTTCTCATAAATAATGACAATTCTGGGACAGACCCAAATAAAAGTCTGCCCTTCTTCCATTTTTGGCTTTGTGTGTGCGTGCGTGTGTGCGTGTGTGTGTGTGTGTGTGTGTGTGTGTGTGTGTGAAGATCCTGCGCAGGTACAATCCAGACATCAGGAGTCGCATGAGGAAAATCAGCAGCCGGGAAGTCCTGGACAGATCCAGCCCCCCATCGGTGTTCATCACAGACCCCAAGGTGAGCTCCACCCCAATGCAGCCGTCACATGACCACCTGAGCGCAACGATTACCCGTTTTGGTTCACTTCTTTAAAAACGTGGCGGCATTTTTCCTCCTTGAAGTCGGTTGGCGTTCCTTTCGGCGGCTCTTGTCGTCCCGTTCCTGCGTTCCCTTCGTGCGTTTTTCAGGTTTTCCTCTCACCTGAGTTTCCACCTCCGCACAGATCTCCTCAATCTGCTTCTCCTCCTCCTGTCAGGTGAAGCTGCCTCTGAGGGAGGACCCGCTGTTTCGTCAACACCACCCTCCCCCACCCAGTTCCAGCCGAAGCTACGATTCTCCCTCCAGCAGCAGCCCGGCCAGCAGCAACAACGATCCTCCTCCACCCATCTCCCGCTCGGCCGCCTCTTTTTCTCGTCTGCCCACACCTCCACCCCTCAATTTCAACTCCTCCGGCAAACTGTGGCCCCTGGGAGCGCCCCCACCACCGCCTGCGTCCGTGGCGGAGGCTCACCCAGCAGGACCTCTGTGCAGGGAGCAGGAGGCAGCGGTGGAGAGCACCGTGGAGGACCCCTCCATGAGGTCCTTCCTGGGGAAGATCAAGGCCTTTGAAAAGATGGACCACTTTGCCAGAGCTCGGAGGATCCTGGAGGTGCAGCAGGCACAGAATGCCAAGGTGGGTCCAGCTCAGGGGTGGGCAATTGTTTAGCCTGAAGGGCCACGTTGGGTTCTAGATCTTGATGAAGGGGCCGGCCAGGTGGAGCAGGAAACTAACCTCCCCAATGAGGATCAGAGATCAGCTAAAACTCCTGCTTGATGGACGATTGACTGAGGAAATATGTTGAAGAGGCTGTAAATTGGTCCAACTAGAGCTGGATGATAAAGCTCCCATTGATGTTTGGCCCCACCTTCTGGAGAGGACATGTTAGCATGCTAGGTGAGGGGGGGTCTGAACCTTTTTCTAACCAATCAAGCGAACAAAAAAAATGGTTGTGAGGCTCTGCAGGCCGGATTAAACAGTTCATTGGGCCACATGTGGCCCCCGGGCCTCAGTTTGCCCACCTCTGATCCAGCTCAACATGAACATGTGGAAGACAAAAAGTCAAATTTGAATCCGTTTTTTGAAATTTTCACAACAGTAGCGCATTTTAACTCTCGACCTGTGGATGTTTGCAGTTGGAAATCTCTCAGAAGCACCCAGACATCTATGCCGTCCCTCTGAAGACACCCAAGCTGGACCACAGTCGCCCTCAGCCTATTGGGTAGGACACACTTCTGCAAGGCTGTGAGTGTGTTTGTGTCAGCAAAGCTTCTTCACACACTTCCCACTTGTTCCGTGTTAGCACAGCAGTTGCAGGAAATGAAACAGATGAGTAGGCGCCTGTTGCATGCTTCTGCAGCTGAACGGGGGTCCCGACGAGGTCCTGGAACACGCATCCAGGATTATTTTCTTCTTCTTCTTCTTCTTCTACACTGTGGAGTGTAGCAGCTGATGATAAAGACAGACAGAAATCCAATCAAAATTCCACCGGCTGGATTTGATTTCCTGGCAGTCGAGCTCATGTTTGCTGAATCCCTCCGGACTTGTTGTTAAACTGAAGCACAATTTAGCGTGTATCGTCCACCCCTTTCGTCCCTGCAGGTCCAGCTCCTGTCCCGAGCCCCACGCCCTTCAGTCCTCCCAGGAGGGAAGTCCATTCTACCCCTCCAAACAGGAGTCGGGGGAGGAGGCCACGGCGGGTTATTACACCACCAACTCCTTCCAGTACCAGGACACTGAACTGTAGCGCCGGCCGTCCTGGACGCACACCTGCACTGACTTTCTCCACACTCACCATTCCATCACGTTCTGCACAAAAATTCTGCTGCTGACCTTGAACTGCTGACCTTGAACTGACTTTTGCTTTATATTAATGGGTTTGGGGGGGGATGCCTTTTTTTTTTTTTTTTTGCCACCGGGACCGTCCCTGCGGGGGGGAACCTGATGTCGTCACTCTACTCGTTTGTTGTGTTTGTTCTTCGTGCTGCGTTTGAGGCTCCTCCCACCTGAGCCGGTTGTTTTCCTGCCTATGCAACTCTTCAGTTTGTGCACAGCAACTGAAGCTTCTGGCCACGAGTTTTGCCCTCACAGAAACCTCAATTGAAAACCCTCAATGCGCTTGATCACATCTGTACCTGCTTTTTTAAAGCTCCTAATATCTCGAGCTATAAACAACAAATATTACATATATATTATTATATTCTACGTCTATAAATACAAATATATATATATATGTATATGGTAAAGTGTTTATACTCTGTCTTTGCATTCCTTCCAATATTACAATGCCTGTGTATACATACAGTATATATATATCTATATATTCTATCTATTAACTCTGAAATTTATTACAATTTTTAAAGTGCCTTTTACTTTGTTGGTCCCTCGAGGTTTGGGTTGTCTTTGCTCCGTCCCTCAGCCACCCGGCCATACTGAAACCTATGCTGCTGTACAGCTCAAAGGGCAACCAGGGAACCAGTCACACCAAAACCTTAACGCTGTCCCCAGCCCTGGACCGTCCACTGTCCAGCCAAACTCCAGTCAGCTGCACACTGTTGCTCCTCTTCCGTCCAAACTGAGACATTTGCAGGAGTGTGAAGTGAAACTCCTGCAAAGGTGCACCGGTGACGAAGGGGGAGGACATGGCGGGACCTTCTCCAGCCACTGTCCAACTACATCAGGGTCAACTGGGATTACATTTTTACGCTGTTAGGTCATTTAAACCAAGATCTAAAAGTAGACATCAACAACAAAATACGAGAGGATGATTTCAACCCGAAAAAGGAATGTTGGTCGACTCGGGAACCTCCCTGTGTTATCTATTTAACTGGGATGTCTGATGAATTTTGCTGCATGATTTTCCAAAGAAGAAAAAAAAATCCTTTCGTGTATTTCGTGTCTAAAGATGTCTCCAAAACTCCCCACGTCCCCACGAAGGCCTTTATTCCGTGCTTGGTGCAGACTTTCAGTAGTGGTTCTGGATGTGGACGTGTTAATATTGCAACACTGAACATGTGAACACAACTTCCTCTATGTTAACAGACAGACCAACCTCCCATCCTGGATGAAATGGGGACATGGTGGACAGTTCAGTCACCACGGAAATGAAGACAATATTCCACTTGATCTGCTGACTCATTTGTATGTTTTCACCTTGAAACACCAAAATAAAAACTTTTCATCAGGTATGTACGGACTGTTTGTGTGCTTGGGTAGGTACAGTTAGTTGTATGCTACTTTTCACAATGCATTATGGGATCTATATAATTCATATAAAGTGATGGTTACGTGGCCATCATGAAAAACCACTCCTTAATGTGATTTTCTGCTTAACTACCTGTTTTTTTTCACTTGCTTTCTCTCTTATTTGTACAATTGTGAGTTACACTGAAACAATTGAGTGTTCCTTTGATTATGCTAAATAATCAATACAAATAGCAAAAAGAATTCCATTTTTATGTCAGACAGCCTAATATTTGATCAAGAATAAATAAATGATCAGAAATGTCTGTGAAACTACACTTTATCACATGCTGTTATCCTGACTTGATTTGTAGACATTAATAACACCTTCTTGTGGGTCATAAATTGTGTGGTTTAACTGGTGGAAGAGGAACTGGACCCAACATGGAGTCAGGCCAGGCTGCTGTACCGACTTTGACCAGCAGGTGTCGCTTAAACGCTCATCCGCCCAGCGACTCTTTAGAATCACAGCAAAGGTTTCAGCTGTCACTCAAACAGCTTCATGACAGAAATCACCACTGGCTAATTCAGTACATATTATTTTAAAAATACTACACATAGCTCGTGGTGATGCTAAGATACAAATGACAGAAGTCTTTGTGAGACCAGAGATTTCAGAAAAGAAAGAAATCAGAATTCCTGCCGTTCTTGACATTGGCAAAGGTCGTCTGTCAGTTTAGTTCACCTTTTTATGCTATTGTGGCTAGTAGTCTTTTCCTCCCTATTTGTCGGACACACACGCACACACACTAGTTTGACTGTCACACACACACACACACACACACACACACACACACACACACACACACACAGGCTGATTCAAAATCAACCTTGTTTTTCCTCATTAAACAACAGAAACAGAAATGTCTATTCTAACTGAGGAAAAGAGCCCAGCCTCCAGCCCCCATCCCCCACCCCTGCCCATCCCTGAGCAGTCAGATGGTTCCTGCAGCATCCGCCAGTCTGTGGCCCCAGTCTGACACCAGTCTGACACCAGACTGACCCGTCCTCACCACAGACCTCTTTCGGCTGACAGATGCTTAAAGTCCCCCTGCAGCATCTCAGTGGGACAATGATCTGGCCGTTCCAGGACTCTGCCGGTCTCAGAGGCTGCTGCAGGGCCCACGGTGACCCCTTCCTGGGGGTGAGGGCTCCTGGGTGGCTGCCTGGGTTTTTCCACAGTTGCTCAACAT
>BJFM01000667.1:16959-32216 GCA_016586285.1 Arothron firmamentum | reverse complement strand
AGCCTGGGCCTGAAGGTGGAGCCTCCGGTCCAGAATCCAGCCGTCGTCTGCTGGTCGTCACCCAGGTTGGAGCTGCTTTTCGTCTGAGTCTGGAGAACAAAGGAGCTGCTCAGGAGATCCACATCAAAACACACATAAAGAAACGAGTGCAGAGATCAAAGGATGTCCCTCACAGTCTGAAGAGAAAGATGAGCAGGTGACATCTGGACTTCAGCCACCACCATCCAAAGACGTGCTTACTGTGCATGTGAGGAGCTAGACTCATCCAACCATCCATCCATCATCCATCCATCCATCCATCCATCCATCTTCTGATTAGGGACCAGTGGGATCATGCAGTAAATACACAGTTCCATGCTGCCTTTTCAGGAAGCACGGTGAAGTGTGTGTCGAGCGTCTGTGAGGCTTCCTCCTTTCGATGTTCCAGTTTGGAGCCAACACAGATGTTCCTGTTGGGTCCTCCTGATCAAACAGCACCGCTGAATTTTCTGTTCCTGCTCTTCTGTGTTCTTTCAGTTTCTCATCAGGATTGTTGTTGTTTTTTTTCTTGCTGTTGGAAAAGGAGCCATTTTGAAGAAGGTCTGTGGAAATGTTGCTTTGTTGGCAGAAGTGATGTGACAATAATGTGTTTAAAGAAAGATTCCTGCGTTTCTCCTCTTTCTGCTCTGATTCATTTTTGGTTTTAAGACCTTATCAGTATGATGAATCTGTAGCAGTAAAACTCACATATTTAATCTAATTTTATCATCCCCTGTGGTTGAGTTTGCCTATATTTTACATCAGTCATACCTGACAGACAGACATTGTATATATTCTCTTTCTTGAAAGGTTCTGATGTAATCTGAGGTTTGGGGGGGCGTTTTTGTAATGTGTAATTACTAAATCCTGGTCTTTCCTGGCAGACATACTGTAACTGCGGAGGGAGGTGTGACTCAGGCTTTCCTCTCCTCCACATACATGGATGCAGACAATAAAACACTTCTGGAAGCGTGACAGAGCAGCGCTAGCAGCAGATAATCTCCCTCTTTGTTTCGTCCCGCCTGAGCCACAAAGAGCTGCTGCTGCTGCTGCTGCTGCTGCTGCTGCTGTTGTTGCGTCTTGGTCGCAGCAGAGCAGTAATTACAATTTGCTTTGCTGCTTCTGGCACGGCTCGCTTTGTTCTGTGAGATTACAGAAGTGTGTGTGTGTGTGTGTGTGTGTGTCTGGGTGTGTGTGTGTGTGTGTGTGTGTGTTTGCAGCCTTCCCCCATGAGGAGCATGTCAATGTCAGATCTTTCGGCGCCACCTTCTGGTCCTCCTCTCCGCCAATGAGGAACATCACTGAATTTCAGCGTCACTGCCTGTGACTTTTTTTCAGCCAGTAAAATTACTGAATCATTGAAATCAGCCTGGATTTGGGTTTATTGTTTGGATGAAGTTTGTGTCTAAAGTCCATTTGTCTCGATAGTAGTTTGTGTTTGTCTTAAGCGGACACAGAGTCTTGGTCAAAGTCCAGATCACCTAGATGAACTTTACTGATAGCAGTTCTGTGAATGAATAACACGGTGAAGTTATCCATCTCTTTTCTCCTCTGAAGAAACCTTCAGAGGAGATGCTGACGGCTCCACACTTGTGGTGTGAAGCCGTCAGCATTGTTACGTGTGAAGGAATGACTGACGACTTGTGTGATTAGCTTTGCAAAGCCAGCATAACCAGAGGGGTGATTGAGAATGGCTTCATTTTGTGAGATTAAACACTTTTTTAAAAACATAATAATGGCAGTGTAGCAGCTATTTAGATGCCATGCAGTTTGCTGCCTTGTATTAGAAGGAGCCGTTCAAAACTGAACACAAACCCACCAAAGACTCTCATCCACAACTGGATTTGTTTGTTTGCTGTTTTTATTTGTTTTAGAGTTGGGTTATTCATTATAAAAGACCTGGCGACTGATTCAGCATGTTAGTTAGTGGTTAATGTGTGTCCTCTTACCCAAAGTGTTACCAAATATATTAATATATTATATTTAGGTGTTTGAATTGTAACTGCAACCTGCTGAGCAAGTTTCTAAAAGCCCTAAAATGCCATCATGAGACGTAGCTTTGATGACAGGTGTGTGTGAGGAGCTCAGTTCAGCTCCTTGAAGGCCAGACTGATGTCAGCCAGAGAGGACACAGACAAAGACCAGCACCGCTGGAGCCATGTTCCCCTGTCCAGTGTCCCGACCCTCTCCTCATTTTTGGTGACATCTGTTGTTGAATAAGTGAAACAAGACTCATTCTTATTGTCTGCCTGCAATGGAGTCACCTTATGTTCCCAAGATGAATAAAAGCAAGTTGAAACACCAACATGTAGACGTTTCTTGATAAAAACTGAATGTGTAATGGGCTGCTCTAGGTTTGATTGATACTTGTGTCGTCCGATCTGATGAAATGTTGCTCCGGCAGTTGAGCAGGTTTCCAGGAAGTTGGTTTGAAAGCGAAAAGAACCTTTTCAACAACAGACCTTGGCTTTCGCTGAAACTGGTCCAAGAGGTGAATCCACCCCCACCACCCAGCTGAGGCCTCCTCACTCAGGAAGGAATCACCTTCATGGCTGAAGGCTGATGGCCCAGCGAGCTGGGAAACACCACATTACAGGATCTGCTGCTGCATCACAGCTGTTTCTCTACGGCTGAATTGCTCTCCAAAGTATTTAAACGCACAGCCGGCGTCTGTTAAGGAGTTCCACTCCACCTGGGAAGTAAAAACACACTTTCACACACACAGAATGACAGACAGACAGACAGACAGACATTGGGCTTTCACACCCTCGGCTCTGCTCTATTTCACCTGGACTCGTTGCTGGGAAACTGCAGCAGCCCTGTTGATGTGCACAGAGCTGTGTCTGCTTGGATTTCTGAGAGTGTTGTGAAAGCTGGGGCCCATGTGCACCGGGCCAGTAAAACATCGGCGTTGACACTCTTTGCTTATCTGCTGGCTTCGACCCAGCGAGAGCGAGGCCATGGCTGGATGCACCTCTCTTATCGCTGCATCTGCAGGGCCAAGCCTCAATCACCGCCTAACGCTTTCGTGGTGCGACATGTCAAGGTTTCAGGTGGGGTTCTGTTCCCTGAGCAGGCCCAATGCAGGCTGCGGGCTCTGAGGAAGGCAGCGCTTGCAGAGCAGAGCAGAAACTGCACACGGTGATCAGAGAGTCCTGCTATGCAAGGGAACGCAGGTGCTCGCCTGGGTGATACCGCAGCCTTCCGACAGAAGTGTAGCTGCCCTCCAGACCATGTGACTAGTAACACTTGAACCCGACCCAGCGAGAACGACAGGTCCAAGGTTGATGTGATCACGCACGTGTTTGGTAACTTTTTATACCCCATCGCACATTCTGAGGAAGCTCACTGCAGGGGAACGTTTGTGGGAGGACTGAATAGCAAAGGTCTGTCGGATATTTTTTAATTGTTAGAAAATATTCTTGTATCACTGCATTAAAGGATTAAAGTGTTGCAACAGGTCTGACTTTAAAATATATATATATATATATTTCTGAAGTTCAATCAATCCAGTTTAAAGATAATTATCATTGACTGCTTATACAGCATGAATTTGAGCATAACCTTTGCTCACTAAGTAACACATGTTTTATTGGGATAATGTGTTAAAGCAGAAGAAAAACTGTTAGTCTTAAAGCTGCCAGTTATGCATTTTCTCGCCAATAAAGAGAACATTAGTTACAGTAAAGCAAGTGTAAAAGGTCAATTACCAAGGCACGTTAAAACATTTCTGCTGCCATTTAAGATAGATTACATGAGTAAGAAGTAACAGAAGACGTCTATTCAGGGTACCCTGCAGTGGTGCGTAATAAACCACGTTAAATCTAAAGGCAGAACAATCCCGCCTGTGTCCTGAGGGTTTTTTTCCTCTACTGGACACACAAAGCGAGTTTTATGCGACAATCCACACACTGGTTGGGTTAGAATCAGTAAAAGAGATTTTAATCTCAGCGAGTTTCACCTGGTTAAATAAAGGTAATAAAATACAAATAAAACAGCTCGAGTGGGGGTTTATTTCTGATAAACACAAAAAAGCTGGTGCATGTTTATATTGTGCGGTGGACAAGCGTTTTATTTTACGTTGTGTAACTACTAGTTTGGGCGGAACCATTCTTTCTGGTTCCTGAGCACGCACGGTGTATTTTGAAGGTTACACCAGCGAGCTGTCAGGCAGCCTCCCATGAAGCCTCCCCTCTGTAAGATTCTTCTGTCTTCTGATTTAACTTTATGTGGAAAGAACTTGTTAAAAGATCAGTTTTTGAGATGTAGTATTCAGGTCAATTTTGTTTAACCTATCTTAGCCTTGCCAACGCTAATAACCTTCTTTTGAGTCTTACCACAGTCTGGTCATGGTCACTGCTTGTGGCTAGCATCAGGATAGTCATTGAAAATGGATTTATTAATACGATTTATGGTTGTTTCATTCTGAAATCAAATTATGATAGTTACCGAGTTACAGACAGTACGATACTGCTAATACGTCTGCTGGAGCATATTCTTCATTCTGTATGATTGTAAATAGAATAAAATAGAATACAATACAATAGAATACTGTTTATTATCCCTGTTGTTTATTCTTATAAGAGTTATCATAAAAGCTTCATCCATCACACATAGACAGTCACCATTCTGACACTTAATTTGTCATATTAGCTTTTATTCTTTATTCTTTTATTCTTTCTTCTTCTTCTCTTTCACTGGAGGTGAAAAGTGAAATGTTTAATTTAAGGGCTTGGCGACTGTCAACAGCCTTCAGGGCTTCCATCAGAACTCGCATGGCAACTTCGTGTCTGAGTTCTTCTTTAAAACGTTTAATTTAATAATAATGAAAGGTTTTTTTTCTATCCAGCTTTGGAATTTTTTTAGAGTTTCACAGTCACAATTGCTCAGTCATTTTATCTCTTTAGTATAACGACTTCTCTATTACATTGAGCGGCATGGATGTGATTTAAAAGGGTACTATAATTTCATAATGTTATATGAGTTCTTTAAAAAGAACTGAGAGCAGTTGGCAATTACAGTATGTTTGTGCTTTAACTCTTCTAGTACATTAAGTTTGACCTTGTGTATTTACCGATAACACAGATAGAGACCAGTCTGGGTAGTCAGAATTATGTTTGATATATAAAGGCCCCATTTACTGCCCTTACGCCTCATACAAGTTTTCAAACCCTTTTATAACCAGTATTTTCCATAGTTACTCTCTGAATCTTAGTGACATTATGGTACTCATCAAAGACATTTTAGTCTTTGATGAGTTAAAAAAAAAAGTCAATGTAAAAAAAAATGTCCTTTTACATGTTTTAATGTATGATTAGTATTACTTTTGTTACTGTTCTTGCATACGATGATCAGAATCAGCTTCTTTTAATTTTCAGAACTAAGATATAATGTTATGTCCTAAATTTAGATTTTTGTGAAATAATTATTGTAAGTAATCTGTCATCAATGATTAATCTTGATGTATTTTAAAAAATGTTTCCATAATGTATTAAATCAAACTGTATTGACAAATGTATCAGATTCAGATGACTTTATAGCTCTGTATCATCCGTACCGTGCAGGGCTTCAGGATGTCCCAGACAGACAGCCGGATGCTGGTTCTTGGAGCGCTGGCCGGAGTAGCTGGCGTCACTTTGGCTGTCGTTTGTTACCGGGGCTTCAGAACCCGTCGAAGAAGCTCCTGGCCTGGGTTCCGCATCAGCCACAGCAATGAGCAGGGCACCGGCCTCATGTTGGTGGATGGTCCAGGTCTGCAGACGGGTCAGGCAGAGGTGCTGGAGCGCCTTGAGGCCCTGATCCGGTGCGTGTCCGAGCTGAAGGAGGAGATGAAGCTGTTGAAGAACGCTCTGCCAGCCCTGCAGGACCATGTCAGAGGGGAGCGAAGAGGGCATGAAGAGGCACATCGAGGCAGTCCCGTTCACCGGACCACACCCACACGCAGGAAGAGGGCGCCAGAAACCCTCAGCGGGGCCAGAGGTGGAGGTCGTAGTTCAGAGGAAGCAGAGAGTGAAGGAGGGTAAGCACCTGGAAAATCCACTTGTCCAATCTTTCAGTCAAAGATTATCAATCAACTTTTATTTGTAAAGCGCTAAATCACAGCCAAAGGCGTCTTGAAGAGCTTAACATAATTAGGAGAAAACCAACTGAGCCCCCCAGAGCGAGCATGGTGCCACAGCAGCCAGGAGAACCTCCCCTGTAGGAAGAAACCTGGGGCAGAGCCGGTCTCCAGAGGGCTTCATCTGCCTTGAGCGGTCGGGGTGAAAAGGAAAATAAATACACAAAAAAATAAATGGAGAAAGAGAAAGAGAAGTAGTCAGAGTGGCAGACAGGCCAGAGTCAGCTGCAGGGTGGACATTCAAGCTCAACAAAACTCACAAATGTAAAAGTAAATCTAAATTAATCAATATAGGGTGAAAAACAAATCAACGTGCAAATAAATGAAGACATGTATAAGTGTGTATCAGTCAATTAATAAATTATTGTTGCCTAAGACATTGTTACAATTAAACAGGAAAGGCTTGAAGGGGGCTTGAATTGAGTCCTGGATCTGGAAGTTGCTGGTGAAAGTGGGACCCGGGCACCGGGACCTTCAGGACTCGGTTCTCCGGACCCTGAATCTTGAGGCTGATGCCGCCCCCTGCTGGGGAGACACAGAAACTGTAGCGATATCATGGATAGACATGATGGAGAGGTGGTGCAGGCCTGGGGGGGCTAACTAAAAGCTCTGGGGGGAAAAAAGGTTTTCAGTCTAGACTTAAAGAAATGGACCGTGTCTGGCCCCCCGAACCAAGGCTGGTTCCAAAACAGAGGAGCCAAAAGGCTGAAGCTTCTGCCTCCTAATCTAACTTTTGAAACTTGCAGTAGACCTGCATCCTCAGAGCGAAGGAGGACCATACGGTTCAGGGAGATCGTTAATATAAGGTGGAGCCTGAGAGTGGTAAAGTGGCTTAATGTGTGATCAGAAGGATCTTAACTTCAATTCTAATTATTCTAATTCTCTTATTCTAAGTATATATCTCTCCAGATTTTATCACTCTCTTTATTTATTAACAGTTGCTTGCTTACAGATAATGTTAGAAAAAAAAGGAAATTGGGATTCAGTGCCTTTTCTTCGGTGTACAACCAGCAGATTTCTTCTTTTCACGCTGCTGTGATTATTAACCTGCTGGGTTTTGTTTTGTTTTTTACAGTAATTGCCCTCTTACAGTCGTCTACATTTATCTACATCTGTGATTGGGGCTGCTCAAAGAAATTAAACTCATGAGGTTTTGTTTCCTCTTGTGAAAATGTTAAGGCAGAAGTTTTCCACAGAACAGCTTCATCAAATGCTCCTTTTACAGCCTGGGTTGTTTTTCTTTTGTTAAAATTGCACCAGCAGCACACCTCCGACAGTTTTAGCGCCATTCCTGCCGCCCTGTTATTTTTAAGAGCAACAGGAGGGTGTTTTAACGCTTATAAGAGAGAGGACAAGTGAACTTGAACGTATGTTAGCTTCAGGAGAGAAGCTGATTTCCAACAGGGGGCGTCCTTTAAGTGTTTAGTTCTGCTGCTGCACAGCGTAGCTGACATTGTGTGTGTGTGCTTAAAAGCCTTTTGAAGCTCACCTGACCCTATCGGGAAAATGGTGCAGGGTTGAAAATAAACTGCACAGATTTATCAGACACGGAGAGGAAACCTGTCGTTGGCGCACATGTGTTGCCGCTGTGCCACAGAGGTGTGCTGCAACTGCGGCAAAAAAGTGGCCATTCCAACTATTCAAGTTGAAAGTGGATGAAAGCAGGCACTGCCTCTGAGAAAACAGCAGCATTTAGCATTCTACAATAAATGCGCTTATTGAGAGACTGTTTTTGTAGGAATGAGGACCCAAACTGGAAATTATGCAGCACCATGACACAAAAATGTGTAGACAGACTCACTGGCTTCGAGTTCACCCCACTTTTGTGACAGCAACTCCCACTAAGCTGTAGTTAGAGAGAGCCATCGATCACTTTTATTCCAAACTGTCAGAGGGCTCATTTACAGGTGTCTTGTAGGAACTTGTATTTCCTAGAACAGTTCCTGAGGAGGTGCTGAGCTCACGGACGCGGCTTCTACTCTTTTCCTTCAGCTCCCCCAACAACGAACATGAATGACACCTGACGCCTGTTTATTGAAGCCTTTTCAAGCAGTTTTCTGCTGCCGTGTTGTCCGTTTATCCCTGGACTGATATCCAAAATGCAGATACACACACTTCCCATAACGTGCACTGGGACAGAATGGTTTTCCTGACATGATACATATATACGGTAAATTGCGTTACACATGTTGTGTTCCTGTTCTTTCTGTCAAAACGCTCACGTCTCCAGTTATGTCGAATGAAACCTACCAATGCTGGACAAATAGTTGTCCCAGCACCGTATTTGTTTGGAGGATTGTGTGTGAGTGTTTCTGGGTGTCCCACAGCATTATATGTGCCACAGCAAAGGTTGTTTTCGACCCGTTTTCCACAGTGGAGCAGTGTGGAGCCGACGTCTGAATCCCTCCCCAGCCTTTGGAGGGGTTGAGTCTAAATCTCTGGCCCCTCTCCCGGCTGGGAGCTGTCGTCAGAGCCTTTCACTGCTGCTGTCACCACAGCCACGCAGCACATGAGCTGGGCTGCGTGCTCCAGCTCCCAGTGGCGTTGGCATGGCAACTCGGGCTTGTTTTGGATGTGTAACCTGAGTGACCGCCACTGCTGAGAGACGCTTTCACTTCCCATGGTCCTGTCCCGAATGCTGGATCAGCTCTCGTTTGCATTCAGCCTTTCGAGAATAGTTCAACCCAGGGGTGGGCCATTATTCAGCCTGAAGGGCCACGCTGGGTTCTAGATCCTGATGAAGGGGCCGGTCAGGTGGTGGGAACCTAACCCCCCCCCCCATGGGGATCAGAGGTTGACTAAAAATCCTGCTTGATGGACTATTGACTGAGAAAATATGTTGAAGAGGCTGTAAATTGGTCCAACTAGAGATGGATGATGAAGCTCCAAATGATGTTTGGCCCCACTTTCTTGAGAGGACATGTTAGCATGTGGGACATGTTAGACCCCCCCTAGGTGAAGGGGGGGGGGGTCTAAACCTTTTTCTGACCAATCAAGCTCTTCATTTGGCTTTTGGAGAAATGATTGTGAGGCTCTGAGGGCCGGATTAAATAGCTCATTGGGCCACATGTGGCCCCTGGGCCTCAGTTTGCCCCCCTCTGGTTTCAACTCTATATAAAGCCATACATATCACCCAAAACCGCACAGATCGTCAGTGCAGAGAGGACCTGTTCAGTTAAAAAAAGGGTTTTAGTATCGCTGTGGACAGAGTCCAGATACTGAGCAGTTGCTTGTGTCATTTACTCATACAGCTCTACTCAAGGCGAAGTCGACACGGTTCTAAATGCTCTCCGAGTGTGAGTTGGCCAGTCAGTGCAACAGCTAGGCGCTGTTGAAAATATTCAATATTTAGATTTGTCCTTTCAGAGCTACCGCATGCAGCGTAACACAATATTTGCCCTCGCATAAGCCCGTGAACCCGTTCTTCACACCGGCGTGAATAGCTTCTCCGCTCAAAGTGCTTCAGGAGGCTCTGGATGGCGTTAGCTTCGCTGCTGTTGCTCTCTGGAGCTTTGCTGAGTAAATAACCGCTGGGAGGGAGGACAAACAGACTACTGAATGAATTAGTGGCTCGAATGATGAATGAATCAGGGAACGACTGAATGACACAAGACCGGAAAGGTAACTTCCTGGCCCAGGCCCGGTTGCTCCGAGGCACTGCCCTCTAATATGTTATTGAAAACAGACAACAAAGGAAAACTGCCACAGTCAAAGTCAGCTGGAATGCACAAATCTTCTGTGTTTTTTTTTAAGGCAGGCTGTATTGGCCAATAATTGGTCTAAGCTTTGCCTGCAGCTCCTTTGGTTTACTCAAGAGTTCCTGTAGAATGTGGGCTTGTCAGCAGGCTTTGCACGCCATCTCACACATGACAGTGTTAAAACAGTCGCAGCTTATGGTTAAGACACGGCAGGGTCAGGGTTCTGTCAGTCGATTCTGCCCGTGAATGTCCTGACACGTCGCCCAATATTGCAATCAATGTCTCAGTTAATGGTTACTGATTCCAGGCAGCGCCTAATTTCTCAAGCGATCCATCTTGTACTGCGTGCTTTTGGTAGGTTTGCCAAGCGAGAGAAGCCTCCTCCGCCAGGATGAGTCACCGAGTCAGTCGAAGGACGATGAGGTTGCGATTGGCCGGGATGTTTTGGTGAGAACAAACAACCACGTCGTGACAAATGAGAGCAGCTTTGCAGGGAGCTGGTGATGCCTGAGCTCCCAGCAGGGGTTGGGCTGGATGTGCAGTCCGGGCACGACGTTTTTCCGCTCCTCTTCTCGTGCACGGTCATGCCTCTTCCCTTCGGTGCTGCCTAGCCCGCGCTGGGATGCCTTTCGTTTTTCAAGAGTTTATTTAGCTCTGGTGCTAATCAGGCTGACAATGTTCAGCGCGTCTTCTGCCAAGTTCGTGTGTTTGCACGTCAGGTCGATTGTGTCTCACAGATCTGTCGACGTGACCACCGTGCGCAGTGCGTGCACGGGCTGTTTCAGTGCTGATGGAATTCTTTAGAGTTCCTGTAAGAAACCCTTATTTCCTCTTCCGTCCGTAGCAACTTTGCTTGTCTTCAGGTGACTGTTTATCAGGAAAGTGTATCCTAATTCCGTGACCTCTAATCTGGGATATATATCCTATATGTGCTTCTATACAAAGATTTGTTTAGTGCATCAATCCCATTTGCTACTTTTATTCCTTTTTTCCCCAACAACCAACTGGAAGATATAAATAGTTTCCTGGGTAGCTGCTAAATTTGAGGGTAGTTTAAGCTAAAGAAGTAGAAATAAACTGAGCTGCTCGTGGATGTCTGAGGGGGAGATTTATTGTGGATTAACACTATTCGTGACACGTTGCCTTTAATCACAATCGCTCTTTTGAAAGCAGCTTTCTTCACAAGCATGTGGGGCAGAGTGCGCAGCATCCAGCAGCTGTGTTGACGGTCTCTGCTCCTGACTGTTTCCTTCCTGGCTGCGGCTCAGCGATCCTCGCTGTGACCGCAGAAGTGGATTGAAGGTGTGTGTGATTGTGTGTGTGTGTGTGTGTGTGTGTGTGTGTGCTGTGGGGTGGAGCCCAGCAGCAGCAGCCTGGGGCCTGAGGCACCTGTTGGAACCGTATCCATGTTTCTGTCTGACCCGTTCTGACACATCCCTCCAGAACCGTAGCTGGCAGCACCGCCTCCTCCCCCCACCGTCAATGACTCACATGCAGCCGCTGCCGTTCGCCTCCGTCTTTGAAGTGTTAGCTCGCGCTCTTTGTAGCTGAAGGTGCACATGAAAGGTTTAACGTTCATCTCTCGCCTGAAACAATGAGCCTCCTGGGCTTTTGTGGGGAGGTTAAAGGTGTCCGGGATCTTTTGTTGGTTCCACCCACCGTTGTCATCGTCAACCCCACTGGCACCGCGGCCACGGTCTTTCCTGCCTGCATCAGCCACTGTGAGATAAAGTGACACAGACCAGCCTCTGTCAACGTGCGCTGCGGGTCGTTGTCGGTGCTTCCTGGTGATGTTGCGGACCAGGGCTGCACGACACAGACAAAAATCCACCTCGCCTTGGCGATATTCATGTTGCCCACATTGGTACCACGATAACGACACGATGGGATTTATGGCGCAGCCCCGGCGTGGTCTGTGACCCGGCGCTGCGTTTTCCTGCACTTTCAGCAGCACCGTCTCTGTGCTTCCAGGTACATCACCGCTTTGACCGACTCTGAGGAGGACGAGCCCAGCGAGCCCGAACGCGATGAGCAGCAGCGGCCAGAGGACAGGTTGTACGTCCTCTTGGAGAGAATCGACCGTCTGCGTCAGGGCACCGAGTCAGACAAGCGGGAAAGCCTCGACATCCTCCTGGAGCACAGGGAGGAGGTGCGTAACCGCCCCACCGACACCTCTTTTATCTCGGTAAACAACAAATAACTCTTTCGTCCCACCCGGTTTGGCTTCAGTTCGGGCAGAACTCGGCGTTTCTTTGGCGGCTAATGCGAGCCCACAGTGATGTTCACGACATCAGCTCCACGCTGGAGGAGAAGAAGACTCACGCAGAAAGAGGTGATCCCAGTCCTGCTGCTAACACTACATCTAAGCAGCTACGAGTGCCATGACTCGAAATATGGCTCACACAAACTGAAGTCAATAGAGAAGTTCATTCATTTAGGAATAAATGAAGCATTTTTTTTACACGGTAGCGTTATTGATGAACCATGATTTTAACGATTGGACGTCCAGTGTGCAAGTTTTGGCGCTACCTAGTGGCGAGGATACAAAGTGCACCTGAAACTGACTTGAATACCTTTTCAAACTGGAGGAGAAACAGTCAGAATTAGTTAAGAAATTCCTGAGTTATTTTAATAACATTTCAGAGGCTGGACCTTTTAATGGAGTAGAGTTGTGACATTTTCATATTGTTCAGTTGTTCCTGTTTGATTTGAACAACAGACATCCCCATACTTCTGGTACACATACTTGTGGGTCACATACTTCTGAACTAGAAGTATGAACCCCCTCCCTCTGTGGGTCTCTGTGCTGCAGGTAAGCATCAGTATTGATGTTTGTTTTCCTCCCAGGGAAGACCGTCGGTGAGGAAGCAGTGAGACTGAACCCCACCTGTGCTGAAAGCCATCAGTGGTAGGTTTGAATTTTGACTTGTGTTGCTTTCTTCTGATGTTTGCGTCGTTAAACCTGCTCCTATCAGGTCCTCAGAGCGATCGCTCCGGGCGTACACGACGCCGTTTGACTCACACGCCCAGTAGCTTTTTAAAACAGCCACTTCTTGCCCATGAAGCATCAACAGAGCAGCGTCTCTGAGCGAGCTAGCAGCTGCTAGCAGCTGATGGAGGAATCTGAAGGTGTGTTCAGCTCTCAGAGCAGCAGATGCGAAAGCATCCCAGAAAGTCCACAAAGTTGGATACAATCTTAGTGCCGTAAACGCACGTCAGGCATGAATATCTGAGAAAGCATCCTCTGGAGGTCACCTCGTCCCTGCGGTGGTCCTGTACCTTATCCGCTCCTAGTAGACCTGACGCCACACGTTCCGTTTGTAGACTTTTGACCCCAGAAGTTGACTACAGCAGGCTGTCGCCACGCAGATCCAAGAGCTTGCAACCACAAAAACAACTGCAGAGCCTCTAATTATTATTATTTCCTCTGCAAATTGTGCTCCCATCACACTTTCTTAATCTGCCTGCTAATTAGCGTTAGCTCACACGCATACATACCACAGTGTTGGCGACATCGAGGGAAATATAAGGCAGTGTTTGTTTTGTTAATTACCAGCAATGGCTTTAAATCAGCTTAATGCCTAATCCTGGATCCACTAATGGAATTTGTAAGGTTCTCACAACAGGCAGCAACACTTTATTAATGTGAGTGGACAGGGAAAAGTGGGTAAATCTGCCGTGCGAGGAGGGGAGGAGGCGAACTGGGGGCAGTGCCAGGTAGTGTTGCAAGGAAGTTTATGTCTGAGTTAACTGTTTACACAGCGCGCAGCTTTTCGTGAGAACGCTTGTCGCCTGCTTTCCTGAATGCCGGCCAGCTCGTTGCATTTTGACAGATGTTATTTAGATCCCCGTCAGCTCAGTTTCTGCACTGCCAATGAAAACACTGAATGTTTGCTTTGCCAAAGAGCAAATGGACAGTTTATTTCAGCACAACTGCCCTAATTAAACTCTGGTCCGGAAGACATGGCTGGGAGGAGTGGAGCCGTGCCAGAGGAGGGGCACCGTGCCACCTGCTGGCTGCTTCCGCCTCATGGCTGATGCACATCACTGCTACCTGTCGCTCAAAGCGAGGCCCCGGCAGTTGCTGAGAGCCGGCTGGAGTCCCGGCGATGTCCACACCATCACACCTTCCCCACTTCTCCACTTACACAGCGTCAGACCGCCGTTTCCACCTGCTGAAATGATGGTTTCGAAGTCCCGGGGAGGTTTGAGGCGCTCCTGCAGGGTCCGCCATGTCAGCAGGGCGAGGGGACGTCTTCGGAGCCAAACCTGTTCCGTTGTGTCCGTGGCTGGCGGGACGCGTCCCAGATACCGTGTTAGCGGAGACGACGTGTCCGTGTGAAAGGTACAGCGGCTGCCGCTGGGAAAGGCTCCGGGGCCCAGATCCTGACGGGACACCTGAGCTCAGGCTGACGAGGAACCCGCCCACAGACAAAGCTGCTCCTGCTTTTATTAGCGGAAGCACCTACAGTCGCAGCGGGGTGGGACGACCCGTGGGAAAGCGGCCGTTTGACGTGCGGCGGCGCGTCGCAGCCAGCGGGACGTCTCCAGCTGAGGCGCCGGCGCCGGCGCCGGGGCTGGTGCGTGCCCACCCAGGGGTGTGCAGCCCATGTGGTGTGTGGATGCGCGAGCGTGAAGACGCTTGCTTTGGTTTGCGTTGGCCCTTTCTCCTTCATGGCTGTGAGATGTGCTCTCATTCTCGCCTGGTGTTTTCCGTGTGTGTGTGTGTGTCGAGTGTGTGTTAACTCCCCGCCTGTCGGGCCTCTGATGGCACAAAGGGCCGTGGATTACCCAGGGAGCCTGTGGCGGTGCCAAGCGGGGGGGGGGGGCAGCGGGCTCCGTTTCAGCGCTACAAAGGCAGCTTTAATTTCAAACGTGCGCCTCTGCTTGTCGCGGCCTCTGCCGCCGTCTTCGCACTCGCGTCGCGCTCCGATTCCCGTAGCCAGGCAGCCGTAGCGAGCGCGGAAACCTCCGGCTTGGCTGCGGGCGGGCTGGTCGCCGTGGTGACGCTGCTGACCTGGCGCCACTGTTTGCCGCTTTCGTCGCCGCCTCTCTGCAGCCACCGGGCTTCTCCTCCTCCTCCTCAATTTCACCTTCCGTCCCTTCCGCGATGGATAGAATTTCATCTTGCGAAAACAGCAAAACAATCAGCAGCAGCAGCAGCGTGTTCTCCCCTCGGGCAGGACACGCCTGCCTACACCTTTACCTGCCAAAGCCCGATTCGCACCCACCCTCTCCGCAAACCTCACCTCTGTGAAGGCCAGGTGCAGTTTCACACACTAACAATACAAAAGACATTGCATAACAGCCAAAAATGTGTGCGTGTGTGTGTGTGTGTGTGTGTGCGTGCATGTGTGTGTGTGTGCGTGCGTGCCCTTGCTGGGATACCCAGTACGGTCGGGGGGGGGGGGGGGGGGGGGGGG
>BJFM01000666.1:24055-45685 GCA_016586285.1 Arothron firmamentum | reverse complement strand
TGTGTGTGTGTGTGTGTGTGTGTGTTATTATTATTATATAGTTGTATGCTGACGAAAAGATAACAATCAATGTCATTTTAATGAAGAAAAGTCAATGTAATACATAGATGATATACTGTATCATAATTATTGGGGGAAAGGCAGAAAATAAACTCACTATGAACAACGCTGCATATCAGGTGGTGGCGCTAAGGTGCCATACGGCTGTTTGCCAACGGACGTCAAGAGAAATAAGAGGACGAAGAAGAAAAAGAAGGAAGAGGAAGAAGTAGAAGAAGCAGTAGAAGAAGAAGAGGGAACCAAAGAAGAAGAGAAGCGGTTAAATCCACAGCAGCCAGCATTACAACATGGAGATGTCCATGAAAAGTGGTTTCTGAAGGAGACCAAGTTGTCGTTGTGTTTCTCAACAAGCCATAGTTGGTAACGATGTATTGTTTTGCATATCTAATGTACACAGTCACGTATTACCAATTGCGAGTTCTTAATTATTTATCAATCTGATATATACGCGTTGTGTGACATCTGATAGAAAATATATTATACAAGAGTAATGTGAAAGGCGTTTATGACTAATGTTCAGCAATTTTTGGGCACCCAGTAGTATCATAATGGATATTGTACGGGTTTGGGGCAATTGTATGTCAACATTAGGTTGTTGTTTTTTTTTACTTGTCATGAAGTATAAAAGCTAAATATGAATTACAATTGTTGTTTTCATTTTGAATTCACTGTGTTTCTGTATTATTATTATTTTATTTATTTATTTATTTATTTATTTATTTATTTACAGCCTAATGGCTTCACGATGACTTCCGTCCGCATTCTGCTCCGGCTGCAGGGTCTCAGACAGGTAGGCTCTGCAAGAAGGTGTGCTGCGCAACATGGTGCCCTCCTTCAGTCAGCCTTCTGCCTTCAGTCCGGCCTGCCAAAGAATGCTCAGCGACAGGTACAGGAAATATACAGCACATGCATTATTCTGCAGAGTTCAAAGCACAGTTGTTAATTTTACCGGTTGAATTGTCGCTTTTAGGTGATTAAGTGTTTCCACAGCAGCCCAACGTGTGCTAAAAGAACCACAGTACCTGCTGCAGAACTTTTCAATGAGGACAAGAAGAAGAAGGATAGCTCCGCACTGACCCACGTTGACCTATTTGACCAGGTGGCCGGCACCTTCAAAACAAAGGCCACGTTTAAAAAAGCCGTCGACGTCTACGTCAAAAGCGACGTGAGGCGGCGCGGCCACGTGGAGTTTATCTACGCCGCTTTGAAGAAGATGCCAGAGTTCGGAGTGGAGAGAGACCTGGCTGTCTACAACAAGTTGCTGGACGTCTTTCCGAAAGAGGTGTTTGTGCCCAGAAATTTCATCCAGAGGATGTTCAATCACTATCCCAGGCAGCAGGAGTGCGGAGTGCAATTACTGGAGCAGATGGAGAACTACGGTGAGTATTCAAAACTGTATCAGTTTGAAAGTAAGCGAGAGGGAGGGGGGTGGTTTACGTGTGATTTTTTTTGTTGCAGGTATCATGCCCAATGTGGAAACTAAAGTCCTGTTGGTCCAGATCTTTGGAGAGAAAAGCCACCCCATGAGAAAGTATCAACGCATCTTGTACTGGTTTCCCAAATTCAAACATTTGAACCCCTTCCCGGTCCCCCAGGAGCTACCTGCAGACCCAGTGGACTTGGCTCGCTTCAGTCTGACACGTATTGCTGATGACCTTGATGCTGAGGTCACAGTTTATCAGGTACCGCCTTCATTATCGGCTTTATTTATTTCGTTTTGAAATGTAAATTTAGATGTTTGCTTCCTTTATGATTCCCCCAAGTCCTTTCTTGTTGTGAATGGCCATGGTTTATGTAGCTTTACACATTCTAATGTAAAGGATTTTTTATTGTCATAAGACTGGCCTTTCTTCTCCATATCATTAAATGGAAAGTCTCTTATCATTATATGAATGTGTAATTTTTCTCAACTAAAATCATGTAATCCAAAATATGTTCACGATACTTAAATCATAATCAAAACATTCATCGGTTCTTTTTTTTAATTTTCCATAATCTAAAAATTAATTCAACCAAGTTCAAGTACAGAAGTAGCAAATTTTTCTTGTTTTCTTTAATTTTACTTTGCATAAATATAAAACCCAAATCTTATGAACACTAAAAAGCCTCTATATTTATTAGACGTTGTACTTTTTAAAATATGTGATATTTCTTAAGCAAATTAATATTTTTGCTACTAATATTACATTAATAATAGTGCCGCTTTAGTCTATATTGTTCCATAGCTGCATCTCAACACAGCTGGAACTTTTTTTTTTTAATGCCTTTTATTCAAACACCTAACACGATATTTTTCACGCTCTTCCCACTAGCTTCCATGTACAGATGTTACAGAGAGTGGAGAGCATGTCACGCTTCCACACATAGTCGGTAAATATCGCCTCGAGTCCCACGATTGGGAACATTTTTGAGGGTTCTAAGAATAAGAGTGCATCAATTTCAGCTTCTCATAGATCTTTCCGTAACCAGGTATCCAGAGTCCGAACCAGATGGAGCTCCTGGCCAAGCATGACCCCAACCAGCCGGTTTTTATAGAGGGCCCCTTCCCTTTGTGGCTGAGGAAAACGTGCGTGCACTACTACATCCTCAGGGCCGACCCGACGCCACACGATGACAAGGTTATCTTCATATAAAGAAATTAGTCTCAAGACTCTTTCCTGTAGAGTTTCGGTAGCTGTTTCAGCATTAGCAACAATGCTACATTGTAGCAGTGGTCACCAAACTATGGCGCGGGGGCCGGATACGGCCCGCCTCCACATTTGACCCGGCCCCCTGAACAATACCAGAGACGCATTGTTTTTTTTCCTCCGCATTATTATTTTTTTAGCCTGGCCACTGTTGTTATATATTTCCTGACTTTTTTGTCCTGTGAAGAACGCATTGTAGCATTCACATTGTTTGTCCTCCCGCAGGAAGCGTGTTCTTACGACCCGGAGAGTTGCTTGGACTATCCTCGCTTTCTAGATTTGGATTTGGACTGTGATCTTGGGGACGATGAGACGTTCGATGTCGAAACCTGTACGTTTGGCTTTCTTTTATTTCTTTCTTTTTCTGTGAACAGGAATTGTGTTTGTGCAGTTAATACCCGGATCAAGATAAAGATGCCGGTTTCTGCTGTGCCTAGAAAAATAAAAGCGTGGGGAAATGATGTTTTTATTTCATCTTCCCCATCTTGTCGCTAGGCGACGAGGGTCCTGTCTTTGCCATGTGTATGACTGGCCGAGGAGATGAAGCCACTCTAAACCACTGGATCTCTGGCCTCCAGCAGAAAAACGCCATCCTGGGACAGGTTCCCACTCTGTTCCTCCTCAAAGGCGGGACGAAGAAGCTGCAAAGCTCAACAGACAGAGACTCGGGGTCCAAGAACGGCCAAAATGAAGACACCCAGTCGGAGGATAGTAGATCCAAAGAGGAGGCCAGCGGATGAAATACACAATTTTTGGCCACAAGCTGTGAAATAAATATGAGATACTGTACAGCACAAGAGTGTGAAATTAATTTCGGCCCATCCTAGAGAACAAAATCAACAAAAATGGATATTTCCTGTGTTCTATTCCATCATCCAGACTATAAATTTAGGCACCACTTTGTTAGCCTTGGCAAACAATCAGCTTCCCACCTCTTTACAATATCTCTTATACTGTATGTTATGGCAAAATTAAGAGAGCCTTATTCACCTTTTCACATTTATATGTGGATTTTAATTTACCCACACCCCGTCTGTTTCTTTACATCCAAATTAGACGTGGCTCTCCTCTTTTTTTAATGTTTTAATTCAAGGTACATTGAATTAAATGCAACTGTATTGCCTGAATTAGAGCTATCACTAAATAGAGCAGTGAATCTTCATTTTAAAAAAGTGTATATAATGGTGTAATGGTGCGTATTATCATCTATAGCAGTGGTCCCCAAACTACGGCCCGGGGGCCTGACACGGCCCGCCTCCACATCTGACCCGGCCCCCTGAACAATACCTCAGACGCATTATTTTTTGTGGTGATTATATATTTCCTGACTTTTTTTTTTCTGTAAAGAATCCAGGGAGGGTTATTCGATTTTTATTGATTTCATAAATAGTGTCATATATTTCCTCATTTAATTTTTCTCTGTGAAGAACCCAGAGAGGGTTATTTGACCTCGGATTGGGTTATTAATATTTGGTTATGTGTAGCTTTCTGGAAAACAATAAGTGTTTACAGACTTATCCTGTTACACACTGACCATGCCCCCCATCAGAGAAGGGAAAAGTCATGTGGCCCTAACTGGAAAAAGTGTGGGGACCCCTGATCTATCGTGTTAAATCACTCCCACATACATGGGGACACAACATGCACTGAATGAGCAATAACACCATACCAGAAAGGAAATATAGAAGGTAGTTTATTTCCACTTTTGAAACAACCCTGGCCTTTTTTCTTTCTGCGACAAACAAAAGGCGCAATTCAGCTCAAAAAGAACCGCCGCCGAATTAGTGGAGTTAGATAGTTTTTGCACTAGTCTCAACGCTTCTATTTGTCTTCATTTGAATGGTGCGGCAGAGTTCCACTGTGCCGCTGGAGCTGGCTGGTGAAGAAGCGTTCCCTCCGGGAAACCTCCTCGTCCCAGGCCTCCAGGATTTGCTGCTTCTCCACCGGGGACATGGTCAGGCTGTTGGGGTGGGCCTCGTCGATGTGGGCCCTCACTCGCGTCAGGCTGGGAGGGTACTGCATCTCCCCGCACACGATGCACACCAGCAGGTGGTTGAGGGGGTCGTAGTCCATGAGGTAGCAGCTCCTCCACGTTTTGTCAGAAAAGGAACCGTCCTCGCAATCGTCGCTCGCGCCAAACAGAAGCTCTGACTCGTCTGCGGAGACAGTCGCCAGAGATGCGTGTTGCACGTCGTTGTCTAGAGCGGCTGTAACATAAGAGCGTGTTTCAAGTTTACCTTGGACCGGTGTTGTATAGTATGGAAAGGACCCCACATCCACATCCAGCAAAGTGCTGTGAATGAGAAAGAGCTTTGTTATGATTGGTTGAATTTGCAGGCTAAGCCGTGCTAATTTAAACAAAATTTACCACCTTACGAGATGATCTGATTCTTCAGAGGAGCTCACGCCCTGACAAAAACAGCGACAAACAAATACAATGTTCAATGAAGAATCCGCAAATATTGTTGTGAATCCGCATCCGTCACCTAAATGATTAAATTTAGGGTTTTAGCCATTTAGTCTTACCTGTATTTGTATATTTTGGCTAGGCAAGTCAGTTGAGGCTCTGCTCAGGGTCATTCCTTTATCCTGGATGGCCTTCTTTGCCCTCTGCTCCTTCTTTTTTACCCTCCAGTATTCACGTTTCCTCCTCAGGAAATCTTCCTCGCACTCCCCATGGATGCGTTTTGGGGGGACCATTGTGCTTAAAGGGGCGGGATCGCCGAGATTCGCGTATTCGGTGGCCTGAAATCGGGCCCGAGGGATTTCCGCTGGCACGGGAGCGTGATCGGACGTTTGAGGAGGGGGCTCGGCTGGTTGCAGGCTGATTACGCACAGCGGGTTGGCTGGTGGTTCGAGGATGGAGAGGCAGGATGCACCGCCTGCTTCTGCGCTGGCTGGTTTTTGTACTGGCGTGGCTTCCCCCTGCTGGTTCTGAGGCGATCCTAGACACTCACAGTTCATTTGAGGAGGTCCCGTATTTATTTTGAGCGCGGGAGGTAATGGGACCTGAAGATTCTCAGACGGCTGTCCCTTACACGTAGCGGGATGAACAACGGGGGTCGTAGATGAACCAGCATCCGGTGCAGAAAACAGTGGTTTATGCTGGTGGGGTAAAGGATTCCCACCTGGACCAAGATCTGGAGCCTAAAAGACGACACAAAGAAAATAAATTCCTATGTAAAAGGACAAGAATTTTTTCAGTTGGATAAACTTAATTACCGTATTTTCCGCACTACAGGCGCACCTAAAAGCCTTTCATTTTCTCAAAACCCAACGGTGCACCTTAAATCCGGTGCACCTTATATATGGAACAATATTGGTTCATTGTGGCTACCGTAGTCAGGGGGCGTGGCCGAAGTAACAGCGGTTAAAAATGTCAGGGAATTCCAGTCACACCATTAGCACTAACGTTTGATTTACCGTAGCACTGTTTTACATGTTTACTGAGCCGGGGAAAAGTTCCCCTCCACGTTTGTGAATGCACTAACTACGTGATAAACCTTGCGGTTGGTAAAAGATAAACTGTGTCGCGAAAATACTACGTCACTGATGTTACCTCGAGGAAAAAATTAACCGTTTGAACCGTGACAAAGGGAGCTGGAAATACATTGTTTTCAACGAGGGCGGCGCAAATAAGAGCTACTGGTACGTAAGGTACCGGATTGTGAACGCACGAACTTGTTTTGGAGTGAATGGAGTTGTCAGAACGCTGGTTTGTATTCTATTACCTGTAATAAAGTTTGACTGACTGACTTAACTGTTTTGTTGACATTTCCTTCAGCACAGCTTCATCTAGTGGATGATAACGCAACCGCAGCCACTACAGTAGCTTCTATTCTATGCGCCTTATAGTGCGGTGCGCCTTATATATGAAAAAAGTTTCAAAATAGGCCATTTATTGAAGGTGCGCCTTATAATCCGGGGCGCCTTATAGTGCGGAAAATACGGTAATAACATTAACTTGTTTTGTTATCTTGGGACAACAAAGTCTATTTTGTGCTGTTGGTTTAGTGGCTATTGTTCTGTTATCTCCGGGTGACAAAGTTCATTTTGTCTGACAACGCATTTTATTTATTTATCTAGGTTATCTAGGTGTAACAGAAACTTTTGGAATCAAGGGATAGTTATCGCCTCTGACGATCGTGCGCTGGTTCAGTCCGTGCGATCCTCCTGATTTCCGGCTTAAGCAGATGCCGCTGTAGCTACCAAGAAGTTACAAACGCAAGATTCTCCTCGAACTTTGATACATAAAACCATTAGTGTGAAACACTATATTTTGCTACAGTATATAGCAATGTCACACTAACACAAGGTTGTTTTTAAAGCTTTCTGACAGTTTTTATGGCCTTCAAGGAAAGCTTCTATGAGATCCTGGAACATCCTGGAGTAGCTTTGTTTCCCATATTTGCACAAGTTGCTAATGTAATTAATAGTTTCCTGGAAAAGTTACTGACAATAACAAAGAGGAGTCATCCACCCAATCCTTCAAGGCTCAAAATCCAACCGGGTTTTCTGTCCTACCGGGTAGACTGGGATTCCAGGTGAACGCAGGCATCTGGCGGGTTAGAAAACCTGGCTGGAGTTGTCGGACTGGGTTGACGGAGGTTTGACTTATCAGTTTCATAGTTAATATGTAAAATCGTTTCTAGCCTTCCATAAAAAGAATAGCTCATACTTTGACCAACAGGGGAAACGGAAACAGCTTTTTCCATGTGTTATATTGCTAAGATTTCCGAACATGATATGACTGTTAGCTTCAAGCTAATTTTCGAATGCGATTTTTTTTCCCGTGCTAACAAATTAAACCATATCAAGAAGTTGTCGTCTTTCTGGCATAAGAGCGTCTGACGGTGCGGAAAGAGTGATAATGACTAAAGTGGTGACAGTAGAAGCGGCACATTGTGTCACATCACCTGGACATTTCTCTGAGAAAGCAGGTTGCCGCTTTCACCCCGCGGAGCCGACTTCCTGGCCTTTAACCGAGCCCGCTGCTGCCTCTTCATCAACTTCCAGTATTCCCTCTGCTTCAGAAGGTCGGTCGACCCACTTTGCCTGGTCTGTGCGCGGCAGTATCTTTGTGCGGACGATGGCCTGATCTGGCACAGGTTTGCCTCCTGACGTTGATCTTCCTGACACTGGCCTCTTGGGAGACTGTCAAAAGATAGCTGGTGGAGCTTTAGTGGCTCGGGGGAAGGGCTCTCCTGACGCCTTGCGTTTTTGTCCAAAATCCTCTGTTCTTTGTCCTCTGAAGACGGGCCGACGAAGGGCTCCGTGCCGGTTGCAACATCCGTAGAGTTTCCTATCGAACCCTCGCAAAAAGGATTCGGATCTTGTTCACAGAAGGGGGGAAAAGGCGAAAGTGGTGCGCTGCTCTCGGATTCGCCCTGCAGGTGATCCTGGGCGAAGGATTCGTTCTCCTCGAAGACCAATACGGTGAAATCTGGCCTCACTTCAGGTTGCAACCCTTCTCCCGCTTCTGTTTTAATTTCACTGTTGACAATTTCAGGCGATTCCCCCTGGAAGGTTGGCTTGTCCGCATCCAGAACCAGGTCAGCCTCCGGCTTAGATGCCGGATGTAAAGTTGGGAGTTTAACACTGTCTGAGGTGGCTTGCAGTAACTGAGAATATCGGCCACGTGATTCACTTTCTTCCTTAATCGGACCTCCATTTGGCATTTCCTGCGTGCTGTCGTCAAGAAAACTCTGGCTTTCGCACGGTCGATTTCCAGTCAAAGCTAATTGTTCCGGGGCGTTTTCCTCCTCCGAAACAGTCCTCACCTGTAGAGAACTATGCTTCCCTCGAGCAGCGCAAACCGCCCGCTGCTCGCGTTTCTTCAACCTCCAATACTCTCTCTTTCGTGCGATCCTCTCCTTTTCGGTCGATTCTGCATCCGCGGCAGGCGCTAGCGGCGCGCCGTTCGAAACCGCCATTTTCAAGACGCAGCCGCCGAGTTTCAGCCCTCCGTTTTGAGGCGTCAGAGGGTTGATTATAAACGTTCCTATGGTTTGGGCCGCCGAGTGCAAATGAAAGACTTCTGTCCTTTTGGGCTCATTTGTTGCCCTGGCGGACAGTCGGCATTGAGGCCTCTTGACCGTTACTTTGACCTGAGGTGGACGGGGCGGAGGTGGGGCATGATTCCCACGAACAGTCCAATTTGCGTCGGACTGATGAGGCCTTTTGTTGAAGCTAGCTTCAGAGCAGACGCGATGCTCCTCTCTGCACGCGTCGGCGTTTTGACCAGGGATGCTAACGCTCACCGTCCCGTCCTCTTTGATGAACCCTCCGATGGTCTCGGGAACAGCAATACAAGCATTTCCTAATCTGGCTTTATCCTCCTGGAGGTGTTGGTGAAGTTTTATTGTTCTGGAATAGTTCTCCTTTAGCCGTACTTTTCCCTTAAATGACAGTTTGGCCCTCTGTTCGCGCTTTTTAAGCCTCCAGTACTCTCGCTGTTTCGCTATTATCTGCTCGTAGGTACTGCCGGGCTCCGTTTTAGAGACACTTCTATGCAATGCAGTTCTACGTCTTGTATTTCTCTGGCTCATAAGGTTCTTTTGAGCCTCGGCGAACCTCTGGCGAGATGTTCTATATGGCGCGACCCCCGATGAGACATTAGAAAGGTCGGCGTAAGGTGGAAGCTTCCTCTGTGACGCTCTTTTCTTTCTTAAAGACACGTCAGACGCGATGGGTGATTGTGTTATACTTTCCACGTTTGGCTTTTCGGCTTTCATCCGCCCGGGTTGCGAGTAAAGTGGCGCTAAGCCTTCGGCGACGAGTTGTAGTTTATCATCGGGACGCCGCCTAAACCCTCCTGCTCTCAGCAGTGGCTTAGGCTTCAGAACCTGAAGGCCCGTGCCATCAGCGAGCCCTATTTGTTGCGCTGTTTGTCTCTGTAAAGCTGCGCCCGGCGTCACCTCTCTCCGTTTCAACCGGGCGGCCAGTTTTGCTCGCTGCTCCCGCTTTTTGATCCGCCAGTGCTCTCTGCGCCTGGCCGCTCTTTCCTCCGCTTCCAGCAAAGGTTGGGATTCATCGACACCTTTGGCCCTCTGCGTGGCGATCAAGGCACACTTTGTTCCGCTTTGAAGCGCCGCGTTTATTTCTCGGTCCTCCGGTCGAGCAAAAACAGGGGCCTCCGGCGAAAGATGAATCATACCTGCATTTTCATTGGCAGATAAGTGTTTGGGCTGTATGCGGAAGGAAATCTGCGCCACACGCTGCACTTTGGCGACTGATGCTCCCTGCACTAGGTGTGGTTGAGATGTCGCTTGAGAATTAAGGACCGGAGCGCCTTGAGGATTGAGTTTCTTCCCCTGGGTGCATTTAAGTCGCGCCCTCTGTTCTCGTTTCTTGGTTCTCCAGTATTGCCTTTTTTGGGCAAGGATGGCATCGTCATTTATTCCCGTGAGCTGGTAACGTCGAGACATAAAACCTCCTTGGCGTTTGGCAGTTGGCATGCTGTTGCCAGCTCGGACAGTCAGTCGCTTTTCATTGAACGGTCCTGGCTTGTCCGCTGTTAGGCAGATCTCAGCTGAGGATCCTCGCTGTCACAACTTCATAAAGTGTCTTTTATAGGCATTCCTTCTCTTCTGAGCAGCTGCAGTCTCTCACACATCACATCAATGTTCAGTTTCCTAAAACGCAAAGAAGAAAGCTTATTTGCAACTTAATATGCAATAATCCTGCTTAACAATTTCATTACAAACAGATTTGCTAAAATGTGATATTTTTGTTGTTCCCAATGTATTTTAAAATGTATTGATTTAAAAAATAAGCAGAAAAAAAATTGCAACACAAATGTTTACCTTTTAATTAAGTGGCTAAATTACAGAAAATTGTCTTTTAATATTTGTCTGTTATGTTATTCTCATTTCTGACTTTTTAGATTTCCATGATGCTGCATTAAACTTGAGCATAAACAATTATTTTAACTTTGAAATGACTTATTTCTGTGAAACACAGCGTAGGGCTGTGGACTGACTGAGAAAGTGTCTAAATGAACCACTAGAACCAGCGGATTGGACAAAAGTCAAAGACCATGCTTGAATCCTCTTGGAGAATTTTTTTATTATTGTTATTATTCAAAAATATATTGCACAAACGTTTCATGCAAAGCAAGTCCCTGAAAACACCTGGAAACTATTGAGAACTCAATAACAAAAGAAATTGCCAAAAGTAAATTAAACAAACTGGTTAGTTTTTATTTGCTATTTCTCTGCTACATAATAATACATTTTTTTTAAATGACATGGATATTTAAGGAGGGTTATTTTGTTACCTATTGGATCACATAAAGCATTGATAAGACAATTCCACAAGACCTCTGTTGATCAACACAGGAAAAGGTGAGAGCCAGAGGAAGCTAAGAGGATTCTTTGAACCGGGCTCTCTCTATTAAAAATTATACTACCCAGTGCAAATCGTCCCCATTCGGTGTGTATTATACCTCAACTCCAGGTAACATGGCATAAATAAAGTCGAGGCCATTAACTGAGCCTTAAATGCTGTCTGTCTCTCTCCACAGCACAATGGACACATCTTCCTGCTCCTGTCTGTGGCGCCTGTCTGAAATCGAGCGCCTGACTAAAATACGCAAGATAACCCGCGCGTTTCTGTCTAAAGCGGCACCTTTTAGAAAAGCAGCTAGACATACCTGATATTTCTGGTGACAATTCGGAACCATTTCGGCGAGCTTTTCAGGACGGGATATATTTTTTTTTGCCAAGACGCCGCAGTTTTCCGTCAGGAAGCCAAAGTACCAGGATGTGGGACCTGGATCTCTCTCTCTCTCTCTCTCTCTCTCTCTCTCTCTCTCTCTCTCTCTCTCTCTCTCTCTCTCTCTCTCTCTCGCTCTCTTTCTCTCTCTCTCTCTCTCTCTCTCTCAGCCACCACCCTTCCCTTAAAAGCAAGTTCAGTATTTTTGTTGTGATTAATATACACCCCAAAACACTATCTATCTATCTATCTATCTATCTATCTATCTATCTATCTATCTATCTATCTATCTATCTATCTATCTATCTATCTATCTGTCTATCTGTCTGTCTGTCTGTCTAATTTTTTAGCAGACAGTTGGAGGCTTTGTGTGTTATGCTAATTTTAGCTATTAATTGATGGCTCACAGAGATGGGAGACATACATATTACCTCCGCTTTTACCCCCCAAGGTTGGCGTACATTTTGCTACTGTCTCTTTAAATTTACCCAGGAGCCCCCTAAGGTGCCCCAGGGGCCCCAGTGGTTCGGTTCCCCACCCTGAAGACAAGATTTATTAAAAACATTAATATAGACTTGTCCTGGGGCCCTTCTGTGTTAAATAGTGCGTAGATATGGACTGGCTTCGATAGAAAAATACAATAGCGCGTGAATGCATAAAGTTGACTTGGGCTTATCCCGCACGGTGCGTGCGTGCGTGTGTTTGTGTGCGTGCGTGCGTGTGTGAATGTGTATGCGTGTGGTGGGGTTCTGCGTTGTGCTCGTAAGAGTGCCTGCCAGTTGCGTGTCTAACAGCACCGAGCAGTGTGGAAGTCCAATTGTGGTAGCATGTTGTCATAGTGACATGTCCCGCCATACAGCTGCGATACGGTGACAAGGGAAGAGACATTGAACGCACCAAATAGCACCGGGTCAGTAATGGAAGAGAAAGAAAAGGAGGAAAGCGAACCGTTGGATCTCCGGAGCGGCGACCAGGCTGAGCTGATCTTATTAGTAATAAGCGGCGAAGAGGACGCGACGCAAGACGAAAGTGCCCTGCGAGGTAAAAAAATAAAAATCAGGGGGACATTTTTCCTCTTTTTTCTTTTCTTTTCTTTTTTCTTTTTTTTTTTTTTTACTAATTGTTGGGCGCTTGTGTGGGTCTGCTTGGCTGTCGGGGCCACGGCTATTACAAAACAGTCGGCTAATCCGTGTCAGGGACAATACCATGGAGCAGCATGGCCCCTCTTTCAGTGGCTCCTATAAACAAAGGCTCAACAGCACCCAGGCTGGCGGACAGGGATACAATACTGCCACCTAGCGGACAGTCTCTATCTATATCTGAATATATACCTTTAATCACACTATTTCTTCAAGCTCATAATTTAAATAAGTTATCGTTTTTATATGAAGAGTTTTATATATAAGAGTTTTTTCCTAACATATACTTATATTGAATTGGCATTTTCAGTTAAATGTAGGGGAAAGTTTATTAGTTCTGGAATGTTTTTCATTTAATTTACAGTCTACTGTGCAACACTTTTAAAGAGCTTTTAGATATTTCAATGGCCTTCGACATATAATTGGTATTCCTGCACTGAATTTTATTTTTGTCATCAATTATCGTCTGAACTCTGTTGAAAAAGCAGTTATAAAGTGGAGAGTTTATGCATTTTGCTTAAGATTGTAATTCTGTACTGTTCATTTTATTTCATTGCTGAGTGGACGGGGCAGAGTTGGCACGTACCTTATCTACTGCATTTTATTAGTGACGACCAGTATGCAAATACAACAAGCCAAGGCAAATGATTAGTTAGTGAGCATGTCAAAAGATATTTACTTATTTTACTAGATCTTTACTAGTATGAAGGTGCCTTCATGCTGGCTTTATAATGAAGAATAGCTCCACAAAAATAAGTGCCCCAGATGCCTGTTTGTAACAATCTTACAAGTACAATGACACATCTGTGTACAGAGGTCAGATAAAGACTGTTTTGGCACCACTACTAGTGTATCCAGCCTTGTAGACATTACTGTAATGACACAGGATTGTACCTTTACACCCACTGGATCTGTTTTTACAAAACTGTAGCCTTCATTGGTCTAGTCCAGGCATGGGCAAACTGCGGCCCGCGGGCCACATGTGGCCTGTTAGGGTTTTTAATCCGGCCCGCTGAGCTGTTCCACTAGATGGCGCACTCTAGATACATTGACCTTAGTTAGGTGTGGCGTATTACTCCATGTTTGCGTAAATTGGACAGAGAATATTGAGTGTTTAATAAGGACTGGACAACTAAATATTTTTCCTGATGTCTCAAGAGACTGTAGAGGTTTTTAAAGAATATAATATCCGCCGTCACTTTGCCACAAAGCAAACTATGCTAACACATAGTCAACAAAAGACCTGCTCAGCACTGTTCCCACTGAAACTAAAATTAAGATTGTCCATTTTTTTGCGTTAAAAATGCATTTAAAAAGGGATTTGCTCAATAAGCCTCACACGTTACTCGTTATTTCTTTTTAGCTGTGCGCATAAGTGGTGCGGAGGTGCACGTATGTTCTCAAAATAAATAATGCGTTCCAGATCAAATATAACGCGCTTTGCATACCTTTCGCGGGTTGTTGTTGTTGAGTTTTGGCACTGGGAGTGCACGTTGAATAGGAGAAGAACAAGTCTGCATCTGCATCTCCTCCCGTTTTTGAAATAAAGACAGTCAGGAGGAGATTGATGATGACGACGATGGTATGCCGAAGGATAACAGAACTTTCAGTGCTTTTTAATAGTAACTTAGTAATAAAAAAAAGCTGTATTTCGTTTAATTTTCAGTGTTTTAGGAGTCGTTTCAATCAAGAGCTAAATACCGTGTGGCCCTCAAAGACAGATATTTTGTTTTAATGCTTTTATTCATTTTCGGTTGATGTTAAAGCATGTTTTCTACATATCGCATGATATATTTTTTCCTCCCATGAGGTAGGTTACCAAAACACTCCATCCATCTGTTCCTGGTCCGGCCCCTCTGCCAAATTTTAGAACCCACTGTGGCCAAAAGTTTGTCAAAAGTGACAGTCTAATCATGTCCTTGATCTTCAGGTTTAGGCCAGAAAACAGAGCTTGCAGGGATGGTGCTGGACACGTGATTGGCCTATAGTTCCATCTTGCTTCCATCAGACCAGTCAGTTTTGCTTCTTACAGCCTGAGAGTCCGTTAGGGTTTGGTTTTTTTTCTTTCTTTTTTTGCAAACTGCAGATGGGCTTCGCGTGTCTTCCGTCTGGCTACTGCCATAAAGCCCAGATGGTTTTCTCCCCTGTCTCGTGCACACTAGTTCTCTGGAGCTCAGCCAGAGTGACCGTTGGGGGGGGTTTGGGGCCAACTTTTTTTGCCCTTTCTGACCCTTTTCCACAGCTTAGAATATTTGGCGTCACCGCAAAAGGATCTGGATTCGCATTCCGTGTTTTACTTTGCCCTAACAAATTTGCCAAACAAAACTGTCTGGCAGAAATATGTGAAACAGTCAGGAAACTGGACTATATTATGGTAGGACGCCGGTTGCTGTAGGCCGCTCCTGAAGCCACAACAGTCGGTAAAGGGGAGTAGCCAGACGGCTCTGTTATGCTTATCGCTTCAGCAACAGTGACGTCCACGGCTGCAGCAATTGATTATTTTAGTAGTCAATTATTCTGGCGATTAATCGGATGAGAAATATACTGCACACACACTGCAGCTTTTTTCGTACATCCCTCTAACTTTATTGAAAAGCATCCATACCATTCTTGTTCCGTTGAACACGCTCAAAATTATGTCAAACTTAAATACGGCGTCAATTAAAGTGACTGCTTTTACAATGTAACTAACTGAAATTCAGGCTTCAAATAAACTCACTATGGCACTTTATTTTCCGTGGATTATTATTATAATGTCATTATTTTAAGCGAAAACTTAGCTGAGTTGGGGAAACATGAGCTAGCAGAGTAGCCGCCACATTGATTAAAGCTCTGAATCAGCCTTTTACACAGAGCTATAAACAAAGTGTGTTAGTTAGCAGACTACTGTCGATCATGGATCACTGATTTCTGTTAATTGCTGCTAATTATCAATAGCCTTAGCTTGCCATGTCCGGTCCGATCTGGGGACTTTTAGCATAGACCGGATGTTTCCTTTTAGAGCGTTGCGCTATTATGCTATGCTAACTGCATCTTACAGTAGACACATTGCACTGTGTTTTCTTTTCTTTTTAATGTTAAATTCTTTGCAGTCCGCGCCTCCGAATTTAAAAGAAGCTTCAACACAAATAATTTGTATCGAAGCATTTTAGTAATCGAATTACTCAAATTATTCGATGAATCGTTTCAGGCCTAGTGACGTCGCGTCATTGATACAACCCTTTAACTAATCACTTACTATTTACTAATGTCTGTCTTATATAATCTCAGATCTTTCCTAAATCCAAATCCAATCTTGTACGAGAAGGCATAACGTATTAAGTTTTGGAGTTATTATCCGCTAAGTCCTTACCAGGACTGATATCTTTTTTGTCTTGGTCCTGTCAGATGGGGGCAGCGTGGCCAAGGGCCACGACCTTGGGGAAACAAGGGCTGACTTGCTAACGGGTGTCAAGTCTGCGTGCACCAGCTACTGGAACATCACAGAGGGCCCAGACCACCCTCTTCTGCTTTCGCCGGTGACCAGGCCGTCTGAATATAAACCCAAGGTTCACAGGGCGTCCCGACCCGGCCTGAGCCGGATCCCGGGCCGCGACCACCGCCGCTACTATCACGAGTACTGGCGCAGCGAGTACTTGATGGACTTCGACCCCCAGCGGCACGGCATGATCTGTATGGTGTGCGGCAGCTCGTTGGCCACCCTAAAGCTGAGCACCATCAAGAGGCACATCCGCCAGAAGCACCCGGACTCTTTGCTGTGGAGCACAGCCGACAAAGAAGTCATCCGCTCGGTGTGGGAGAGCCACCTGAGCATGGAGGGCGGGAGTAAGCCGTACAGCTCGGAGGCACCTTCGCCTCAGGAAGAAAAGGAGCTAATGGAGTCGGAGCATCACGCCGCCGGTGAGTTTACGAGGAGTTTGCCCGCACCCGTTTTTAAAAATGAGAGCGACGGTGATGCGTGTCGGATACTGGAAGCAGAGGGAGGCGTAACCATCTAACGATGTGTTGGTTGTTGATAAGGGAAAGGACTTTTCAGTGTACCACCTGTCTTTTTTCCTCCGTCGGTTGTCATGGAAACACAAAGTGCTGCCGGTGGGGTGGCATTGTGGACCGAAAACAAAGCGCATGAACGTGGACCGTACTAGCTTGAAAATGACACGTCTAATTTTTTTTCCCCTCTCGAGTGAATGTATTTGGTCCGCACCGGTATTAAAGCACCTTAAGAAGCTCTTCTTGAAAATGTGCAGTTGAAATTGCCATTAAAATACACAATGGAATTTTTTTTTGTGTGAAGAAAGTGCACGAAAGAGCTAATTTAGCTTTGCAAGCATCTGCAAAAAGTGTCAGTTTGTTCATTAAAATTGATCATTTGGACTTAATGGCGTCAACAAGTCACCTTGAATGAAGAAATGCTGAAAATCCATTCATGAAAGAAATTAAAACAAATGTAAACATAAATAAATAAGTAAATGTACATAGCAGCATAGCCCAAAAAACATTCTCTTCACCCAAATGTATTTCTGTATATAGACAACTGTATTTATTTACTTATGTTTAGATAATTTTTGATCCTCCTTAGACATAAGTCTTCTCTACTCCATAGATGAAAAATATTTTTGATGAGCCAGTATAGTGGTAGAAACGGGAGTTAGTTCCAGTTAAATTTTGATTTGAAATAAAGGTGTGGTTTTGAGTCAGCAGAATGACTTAAATCATACGAACAAAAAAAAATATCAACAAACGAGTCACCTTCATTCGGATTTGCTTTCTGTTTTCTAAATGCGACAGAATCGCCGGGGGCCACGTCCCTGCAGGAAGAGCCGCTCCAGCCCCCCAGCGTGTACGCCTGCCCCGAGAGTCAGGAGGCAGTCAAGTCTGAGGAGAAGGAGCAGGACGTCTTCGGACCGTCGGCCCAAACGCTGGAGCGCTATCTGAACGACTCGCTGCACGCCTGGTTCCGCCAGGAGTTCCTCATGGAGTACGAAGCGGAGGCGGGCCGGCTGCTCTGCATGGTGTGCGGAGGAGAGCTGCCGTCGCTTCACCTCGACCACATCAAGAGCCACGTTTTGGACACCCACCCCAACTCCTTGATGTACAGTTCAGAGGAGAAGCACTGTATCCTTCAATCTTGGACTCAGACTCACGGTGAGAGTCAAATATTGGCCTTCCATAAAGATGTCTATCCAGAGACCACACACAGTGCAATCTGATCACAAGTGAGCCGGACTACTAATCCATGAACAATGAGAACTACAAATGTATCTCTTATATTTTGTGTAAAAGAAGGACAAATACATTATCAAGATGTTCTACAAACGCAGAATATTTTGCCACACTGGAATGAAAAATCAAATATTTCCCATTATCATCACTTTAACATTATGAACTACTCAAGATCTAGAGATTATTTATTTATTTGATATTCTGCCCACTAATTTTGATGTGACGATAATGCGACGCCCCCGGTGGACAGATAAGAAACTGCAGTCAATCTCCTTCATGTTTTTTTAATATTTGCTATTCCAGGCCTGGAATATTTGCTATTCCAGGCCACCCAAGTACATCTTTTAACCTTTCATATATCATATAATGTGTTATTCTCTGTCTCATTACAGAAGAGTTAGAAAACGCAATCAAATCGGAGCCCAACACCAAAGACTGTCAGGTGGACCTCTTTGCTCAAGAGCTCGAAACGATCCAGATCAACACAGAGTTCTACCCGGAAGGCAATGGCACTTTTATTCAGGACGCTCTTATCGGCGAAGACGGCGGCATCAGCGCGCCGGAACAGGGATCTCAGCTGTGCCGTCGCTCCAGGAAGAGCGAGGTGCGCGGCGGCGGCGACCCCTGGCGTCTTCGCCTCGACTATCTGGTGGCGTACGGGCCCCGGGGCCTGGGCACGTTTTGCATGGTGTGCTCTCAGGTGTTGCAAAAGTCCAAGGTCAGCTGCTTCCGCCGCCACATCCAGGAGTGCCACCCGGAGACGACCACGCTGAGCCGACAGGAGAGGGAAGCCATGGCTGCTGCATGGACCAAAGAATGTTCTGGAGAAGAAACGCATCACGGTGGGGTGTCCCCCTCCCCCACACCCACAAATACCACGCTAATTGATGTCATTTTAACATCATTTCGTGAAATTCTCCTCTAAATCACGTGTCATTTTTAGCAGAAGCTGACCTGGGCGGACCCGATGTGCTCAACGCCATGGACCAACCTCCAGATGTTCGAAGACCCGGCGCTAAGGCGAAGAAGGACCAGAGCAATGGCGGGGCAGACGCCCAAAGGAGGGACGGCGGCTCCACGGCCGCACCCTTGCGCTACAGCCACTACCCCGGCAAGGACCAGAGGAGGAACTACCAGGTCCGCTGGCGGATGGAGTACCTGATGGATTACGACTGCCGCCGGCACGGGCTCATCTGCATGGTCTGCGCCGCCACTTTGGCCACGCTGAAGGTCAGCACCATCAAGAGGCACATCCTTCAGGTGCACCCGCACTCCCTGAAGTACAGCACTGAGGAGAAGCAGCAGGTGCTGCTGAGCTACAACCAGACAGCCCTGCAGCTGAGCCACTCGGACGACTGCTTCTTATCCCAGGACCACGGGCAGATCGAGCTGACCGCCGTCCCGGCACACTTTAGCACTTAGAAAGGGCTTCTGCCACCTTCGCTCAAAAAACAGTCACACACACACACACACACCCGTCTTTGATTTCGTTCATACAGATTTTCAGGATAAGTTCAATGGTTCATAAATTAATCTAAAAAAAAAAAAGTGGACTTTTCACACCCGGATTAGCAAACATTCGCTAGCGGTTCAATGCCAATCACAGTTCAGCTTTTAAGTAAGTGTAACTTAACTTTTACCTCGGTACTATAATGAGTACTACAAGAACCTAATATGCCAAGAGAGGCACCGGGTGTAACTTTTGGTGCCTGTTTGTTGACTCCTGTTTCATCAAATTTAAAGGGAAAAAAAAACAAATCTATAGACTATAAAGCAAGTTGACACTCAACCTGAAAAGGTTGGAGGTGGGGAGCAGCCGTGGGTTGTGTAGCGTCCCCATGCAGTGTTTTTATTTTGCGCCTCTTCCTTTAGGTCGCGCAGGGTCCTGCGCACGGACACGTGCAAACCCTTTCAATGTTCGCCCGATTCGCCGCGACGACGGTTCGAGTGTTCGATCAGGAGCAGTCTGGCAGAAAGCGCTATCCTCGGCACTCAATCAGAATAAAGTGTAAAACTTTAGCTGCTGAACCCTAATTTATATATAATAACAATAATGCACAAAGGGGTCAACGGGGGTCTGTTGTTTATCGCCTGCAGGCCTTCATTGTTGTGAACAGTCACTTCTTTGCTAAGGGGGTATCAAACTTAGCGCCACCTGTTCTGCGAAGACACGAAAATTGCTTTTGCACTTTGTAGTATGCTATATATTAAAAAAAAAAAAAAAAAAACGGGGTTAACTATGAGGACTCCTCCAAGAGCGATGACATCACAATGTGTATTTAATTTTCAGGTCGCCTGTTTCTGAGCAAGGCCAAATTTTATCCTCTAGTTCTAGAGTCTTAAGTGAATGAATTTTATTGTGTATCCGAACAAACGGAACGGCACTTTTGTCCACTAGAAATGTCAAATGCTCACAAGCTTTCCACCCAGTCAGGATGCCCGTATATATTTCTGTTTTCTCGTTTACAGCTGAAGAGAACTGTACCTTCTCGCTCATATGTTTAGCTCTGTTGTCGTGACACCTGCCTTCATCCTTTTCTCCACCTGCAACTTAGTGAAACTGCATGAAAAAGATGAACTGTTTCTTTTGTATAAGCACTTTTATGAATTACACACACACAAAAAAATCGCTTCTGTAAATAGCTTCTGGATTTTTGCTCTCTCGCTGGTGGTCAAATTCAGCAACATTCAATGATCAATTTTGCCACATTTGCTTTATCTTTGGTACCATTTTTCTTTTCCTCAATTTACTGTAAAAAAAAAACTGAGAAGAATAAAAAATGAGTTTGAAAATAAATGGTAGCCCTCTAAGAGAAAGAATTCAGTTCTAAAATTTAACGCTTCGGAAAACTCAGGGAATTATCACCAACAATTAGATCAGATTTCTTTTTTAATACATGACCTGCTGACAGATTACGTACAGATATATGGAGGACCAAAAATGACCCCAAAGCATTGATAATTTTTTTAAAAAGTTATAAAATACAGGCATTTAAACATACATGCACATATTTTAGTCAAGGGACATTTTATTTGGGCTATTTATGTATATGTACATTTATTTATTTAAATGTTCGTTTATTTCTACATTTAATCATGTGTTATTTCGACACATTTTTGTTTATGTATGTATTTGTGTTGATGCTAATTTGGTGGGCGGTGCTAAACTCAATCTGAAGCAGGGCTGGTGGGCTGCAGTTCAGTCAGGGGTACCAGACAGAAGCAATCGATTCCTATCAATTTTACTTCATGTTAGCATAGACGTTTGCTAGCTACGCATGCAAAATGATTGGCTAATGATCCTAGGTGATGACACATGGCTCATTGGTAATAAAAGACAGCCAGGATTTGAGAATCGGATAATCTGCAATGAAAGACAGTAATAATCGACAACAGAGATCGCGCCACGCTAACAATTCCCACACCAGACTGAGTTTAGCACCGCCTATCAAATTAGCACAATAGTTACACAAATGAAGAAATGCTGAAAATCCATTCATGAAGAAATTAAAATAAATGTAAACATAAATAAATAAGTAAATGTACATAGCAGTATAGCCCAAAAAACATTCTCTTGACCCAAATGTATTTCTGTATATAGACAACTGTATTTATTTACTTATGTTAAAATAATTTTTGATCCTCTATAGACAAAAGTCTTCTCTACTCCATAGGTGGTAAATATGATGAAAAATATTTTTGATGAGCTAGTATAGTGGCAGAAATGTGAGTTTTAGTTACAGTTAAAGTTTCATTTGAAATAAAGGTGTGGTTTTGAGTCAGCAGAATGACTTAAATCATACGAA
>BJFM01000666.1:3805-16581 GCA_016586285.1 Arothron firmamentum | reverse complement strand
CATTTCGAACCAGGTACAAAATTGGACAGTTCGGGTGTGGCCTTTGCTGTGGTGGCCGCATGCCAGGTTCTAGGTCTCAAGGATGTTCATCTGGCACTCTCAGAGGATCACGCTTGGGTCATTTTTGGTAAAAATGGTGAAGAAACTGCTGAAGTCACGTGGCATGGGAAGGGAAATGAGGACCGACGTGGACAAACAGTTGCAGCAGGTGTAAGTGAGAAGGTGAGCCTCCCTTGAGATGGAATAACGATGAATCCTGTTCAGTTTACCAGTAATACAATGTAATGTCAGTTACATTAGATTTAATTCAGTGATTGCATAGAGCATCATTACAAGGTTCAGAAATCCACTTCCTGTCATTTCAGAATTCACATTTCTGTTGACATCTGTCTTTGTTGGTTGATTCTCCCTAGAGTTGGCTGTATCTGAAGGGCTCTTACATGAAATGTGACCGAAACATGGAGGTAGCATTCATGGTCTGTGCCATAAACCCCTCACTGGACCTCCATACTGATAGTTCTGAGCTCCTGCAGCTACAACAAGTGAGAACCTTGACTCAGAAGTTCTTCATGCTGTCGATTGGTTTCCTCCCCAAGCTGCCATTTCATTTGCATCCTTTACAAGTCAGCATTCATTCATTCATCCCTCTATATCACCGTATTTGGGCTACACAGCGAGGAGGTGACGGTCTGCTTGCCATTAAAAGTGTGCTGGACACCAAATGATCTCTCAAACAGAAACTACAGATATGTTTGTAGAAACATTTTACAGAATTTTTATGACGCTAGACACAAGTTGTACAGTGTTAAAGGTACGCACAGTACAGTTTTTCAGCAAAGACCAGTTGCAGATATTTAGCCCCACCTGGTGGTCATGTAATCCAAGGTAATGAGCGCAGATGGATGCATGTCATATTGTTGTACTTGATGTTCATTTTTAACCATACTTTGTTGTCATGGTGATACATTTTCAGTTGCCTTTGAAGATTTATATTTTTAAAGTCAATCCAGTTAAAAAAAACAGCCATGTTTTTACATTTATATTTGAATATTTAAATCTATATTCTGAATACCTATTTTTATAATTAATTTATTTTTCTCTGCGATCAAACAGAAGCTTCTCTGGTTGCTGTATGACCGAGGTGACCTGGACAGGTGAGAGATCCAAAAGCTGTCAAATGAGTCGACATTGCCCATCAAGTAATTATGTTTTTCACAGTTTCTAATGGCTTGTTTTATTCCGCATTATATTTTAGGTATCCAATGGCCTTGGGCACTCTGGCAGACCTTGAAGATCAGGATCCTATTCCAGGCAAGGAGACACCCCTCACAATCCATCTGAAGGTAAGCTGAGGTGTCACAAAGGCATTTGTGTGGAGTTTATAGTTCTATAAGATAGCATTAAGATGTTTTTGTGGAGTTTATAGTTCTATAGTAGTTCACATTGTAAATGCAGATATTCAGTAACAATAAAAACCTACAAAAAACAACTTAAGACAACTTCAGGAAAAGCCCGGTAAAGGATTCAGGAATCAATATTTGTTAATGTTCTTGATTTTTCTTTCGGTGGCAAAAACGACACACCCAGATGATTTTCAATGGTTTAAAAGTATTGTTATTCTGGTTTTTTTGGCTTATTTTTAGGCCGTCAGTTCTGCTCAGAGGCACTACAATAACGAGCACATCTACCCCTACATGTACCTGGCCGGCTTCCACTATAGGCACAGGAATGTTCAGGAAGCTTTAAGGGCCTGGGCAGAGGCAGCTCAAGTTATGCAGGAGTAAGTCTATTCTACTATAATTCTTTATTTAAGTTTAAATTTGTGTTCTGTATGTAGTTTGATCAACGCAATTAGGTGGTAGACCAAAAAAATAAAGAATCGGACCATTGCAGCAACAGAAATTTAGCGGACTAGCTCAAATATGCTTATTTACATAGTATTCCACATGATACCCTTATACACTTCCATCTCTTTTATACACAATGTTGATTAGGTGCTGCTAAAAATACCAGCGCTGAGCCACGACATCCTCTCCCTGTCAACTTCCGTTTCCCGCTCTCCCATTGTTTTTCAATTTTAGCCTCCTTTGTGTATATTATCTAGAATAGGGCCTGAAAATGTCGCTTCTCGCGCAAAGATTCCAGTTCTAGAAAGCGTTCTTTCTCAGGTCTGGATTATTGGAGGGCCCTTTATGTTCAGTCAATATATTAGCACGTAACTCGGTCGGGGTTCTAAAAGAGTCGTACAGTGCTGAATCCTGATTCCTGCTCCTCCAGGTATAACTATTTCCGTGAGGATGAGGAGATCTACAAAGAGTTCTTTGACATCGCGAATGACGTCATCCCTAACCTGCTGAAGGAGACCACCGCTGGTGTGGAGAACGCGGGAGAGGGAGCTGACAAGGTGAGGAGTCCAGTTTGAAGAGACACGCTTTTGTGCACGTTATTTTAAGGCAGCCATCACCTTTAACTTTTAATACCAATTAAAACAAAATTATAATTTAAATCGTCTCTTATTAAGTTGACTGGACAAATTCACTCACTGGTCATGTGTTTGTTGATTTGCTACTATAATACTTAATTATTAATAATTAGCCCAGTCCAATATTTCTTGTTTAACGAACATACGCTGCTTGGGCAATGCATGATGGGATACATTGAGTGTACTATTAATAAACCCTATGTTTAATTTCACGGCAGATCTAACCAGACGCTGTGTTTTCCATCTTTTAGGAGCACCCCAAACACGCCGCAGCACTGTCTGCGCTCCAGGATTCTGAATGTTTTGCACACTTGCTTCGTTTTTATGATGGAATCTGCAAATGGGAGGAGGGCAGCCCCACTCCTGTCCTTCACGTAGGCTGGGCCACCTACTTGGTCCAGTCATTGAGCCGATTTGATGCTCAGGTGAGAAGCTTAGGTGTTGTTGTTTGTTTTGTTTTTTTAAGATAATTATCCGACATAAGTCCGATATCATAAGAAATGCCCCAATAATATTTTGGTTCGCACTGCAGTGTGGGTTGTTTATTTAATCAAGCGCTCCCACTCCCACATGGCGCCTAATCGGACTGCAATGACTGCTGCGTTCAAGTGGCGTCGGTATAATCAGAAAAATTTCCGTAAAGGACAGCTCGCTGGTTATTTGCTGTAACTATTCCAAGCCAGATCCACAAGAGGGGGGAAAAAAATAGTACAAGCTTTAATCCTTTAAACCTAAAATGTCACCTGAAACGTAACCAACGGAGTTTTAAAAGCATATGAGGACACCAGTGCCGCTAAACGATGGCAGCAGCAAGCCGGCCGTGAAGAAGCCATCTGGACTTCTACCCATTGGCGAGGCTTTCGTTAAGTTAAAAAAAAAACCAATTTGCCAGAGATGACATAAGGGCTAGAGCCATCGGAGGTTCAATCAAGGAAATGATGCCACTGGACGACCAGCCTTTCACCCTTGTCGCAGACTGAGGCTTTTCTCCTCTCAATAGTCATTTTACAACACCGGGTTGCCGATATCTTGTTATCAGCCCCGATAAATAAAGAGTCTGACCACGCAGAATTAACTATTCAGGGTGGTGTTGCATTCCAGGAGCTAAACATTCACTTTTTGCTCATTAGTCTTTATTATTTCCAGTTTTGTTATCGGTTATCGCTAAAGGTGTCGGCCTTTGGAAGCAGAAAGTAACCGGTTATCTGCATCGTTTTTTTAAAAAAAAAAAGTTCTTTTTTTGTGTTATTATCGGAAAAATTTGTGGAATTGCAGGCAAGATAAGATACAGGATGTGTTAGGCTGTAATGAAAGCGGGTTTTGCTCTGATCGTAAAGGTGCGTCAGAAGATCAGAATCATCACGAAAGAATCGGAGGTCCAGGACGATGACGACCAGTCCAGCGAGGACCCCCGTGAAGGTCGCAGGCGGTGCCCCAGGAGAGAGTACAAGCCAGACGAGCAGAGCTCCCCTCTTACGCTCGCGACGTCCCCATCCGCCCAGGGACCGCCCGCGGTAACCCAGGCCAAGAAGGTAGGAGAGGGCGGGGGCCGCCGCCGCGCCTCCCAGGGCCTGTGGATCGGAGACACCGAAGAAAAATCCGCGTCCCTGAGCCCGGACCCGGCCTCGCCCTCGCCCCAGTACCAGACAGCTGCCACTATGGCGGGCCCCGTGGTGGTTTTTCAGAGCGAGAAGATGAAGGGGATGAAGGAGCTGCTGTGCGCCGCGAAGGTGAACTCCAGCGCCATTAAGCTGCAGCTCACCGCCCAATCGCAGGTGCAGATGAAGAGGCAGAAGAGCACACCTGTGGGGGATTATTCCATGGCTTTTATGAAGCGCCAGCGCAAGTCGCTCTAGGGCTAGATCTTTCAATAGTTGTAGGAGCTGTGAAGATTCAACCATTTGTCGCCCCCCCACCCCCGCTTTTTGTTTGTTAAACCAATGCTTTCTTACCGGCTATTTTAGAACCCAGCAATATTAGCTAATGTTCTGTACCGTTGAGGGTGAACTTGTTTACTGGAGGAGCGTCGTATTCCGTTTGTTACTGCACATCGGCGTTTCCCACGACTTTAAACGCGCGTGTTCAAAACCAAATCGTTAAAACGTTTTAGCGACGCCTGAACATGAACCGTTTACTTTAGGAACCGATTTGCGAATCAAGCCTGGGAAGTTAAAAGTTCATTTTTTAGAATAGTTACTGTGTAACATTATCCAGTTATAGACAGCTGACTAGCTCTACGTTGCCTTACTTTGTCTTTGTTCTTCAGTAGGTGGCTTATTGTTTCGAGAATAGCCGAGCTAGGCCTCCGAGCAATGATTCAAGGAAGAATAGGAAGACCGTCCACTGTTGAGAACGAGCCATAGTTGATGGCCCTTCCGAATTCTGTCATGAATGTGTTCTTTTGTTTGTTTTGTATCTGCAAGTAATAAAGACTGGCAACCACACGAGACCTGGTGTACAAATCAGTTCACCTTGGTTTGTAACTGAAATGTTTCTTTATTTTTCTTGCTCTTGACTGACCGACGTTTGGATGCGTTCAGGGGTCATATCTGGACACTGCGGGGCCATGAAAAACATGAAGGAGTGAAAACCCACTTTCGGCAGCCTCTTGAATGAATAAATCACACTTAAGTGCGGTACTCCTAAATATAGTCAATCATAATGTGCATTGTAACTCATTTGTTAAGGCAGTGTCAAAAGTTGCTTTAATTTTTTAACATAGCAACCTAATATGTTAATTTGGCATTTTATTATTTTATATATTCTGGGTTTTTTTTTTTTGTTTTTAGTAACCATATGGACTTTAAAAGTTCAACTTACTGAAAAAAACCTTTCTAGTATTACTTCTGTCTTTCTTGTTTTTAGAATTGCTGAGAGTATAGATCCATACAATCAAGTGTGTGTGTGTGTGCGCGCTCGTGTGTTGTGTTACTTTCTGTATTAAGTCCCAAAATATGCAAACTTTTGACTGGTCCAAAACAACTCCAAAGGTGCTTTTAAGATGGAGGTTAGAATTAGGGTTTGGTTAGGGGGTTAGTTAGGGTTAGAGCAGAGAGCTCAGTAGTATCTATAAAAAACCCCACATAGGAAGAAATATGAGACTGTGTGTGTGTGTGTGGAGGGGGCACGAGCTTGTCCATTGTCCCAGATCCTTTTCAAACCTATCGCTTGTCAGTCCCGCCAGAGAAACGTGCACGCAGCCGTGGACGCCCGAGTGCGCTGACCTGCCGTTGTAGCGTCTCGCTCTCTTCTTCAAGCCTCTTTGGAACATGGACAGGATAGGAGTGTCGTTCCAGGACCCTCTGGACGAGTACGAGTTAATTCACCGAATCGGGTGTGGCACCTACGGAGAAGTGTTCAAGGTGAGCCTCCCATCTCCTTCCACAATATGTAAACACGACCTTTAAGTTATTAAAGGAAAATTAGGACCAGTCTTAATGACCAGTCTTTCTCACATTAACAGTTTTTGTTTGTTTTCAACGGCGGTTACAAGCATATGTCTTTTACATCAAGAGTGAGTCGATTCCTAACTGGTTTTACTGCTAAAATAACTGGCAAAGTTGGAAAACTGACTCGGCACTCATCATAAGACAGTTAATATTAAATGAACTAATCATTTGAGCTGATAAAGGCAAACTTTAAATGACGGGCAAAGTGCATTTTTTGACAAAAATCGCGAAAAATGTATTTGATTTTACAGAATTTTTTGAGTTTCCTTTTCCTGGAACATTCATTGGCAAAGGACAATGTTTTCATTATGTAATTATTATAAATTAATGAAGCAGAGATTGGCTAATTAGTGGTTAATGGATATGAATGCAGTCAAATACATAACTTTGTCACAGAAGTGCAATTAGCAACAGATTTACAGTATATACACTGAATAAAAATGCTGAATAAGAGCTTTATATAACATAAACATGGAATACGAATGTGTGATCTAATATATGGATAGCTCTAGATGGGTATGGATGTGACATACAGATAATTAGATGATATAAATGTGCCCTACAGATTATAACGTGCCCATTTAAGTGCAACATTATACCAACAGGCGTAAAGGTGGTGGATTTAACCTAATAGAAGAAGAAGCTGTTGCTTTGACACCTTTATAGAGACTCTCACATGACCAGGGCTTGACCACCTGACCAGATCTCACATTTCCTGCGCTCCATAAATGTGAAATCAGAGTTAAAGGCCTTCTTTTTTCTTTTTTTTTTCTTTGTGTTTTTCCTTTTGACGATCACTGATCAGCTTTTTGGGTATAGTGACGGATTCCATTATGCAACTCTGTTACACTGGTCGCACCGGCGTTTGTCAGCGGCGCATTCCTGTCGCCATAATCACAGGAAGCCTCGCCGCATAACAGGAAAGAAAACAGGAGGTGCCGCCGAGCCGTCGGTGTTGTCGAAAAGGAGCTGCCGAGCTCACCGGCGGGCCGCGTCGCTCATGGTGGACATTGCGAGCCAGAAGTCGGCCATGTGGCGTCAGTCCAATTGCTGAATGGGCACAATTGAGGAAGCACAACATATGATCCTAGCCCTGTTTAGCAGGAACCATATCGCATCATACTATAAAGTCCAAAGCTCCAAATGCCCTGGATCTAAGGATAATCCCTGGAATGTGAATTTCTTGACTGTTATGAAACAAAAGTTGTCTCAAGATAACTGCATTTAATAAGTTGTCACCACTTTTTACATAAGCAAATGGGCAAAACAAAGGTTTCTGAACAAAGAAAGAAAGAAAGAAAATGCATTCTGTGCCGTCAGTTCCATGAAATATCTCATTTCTAACTTCTATTGCTCATTTCAAATAACTATTGCTAGAACTTTAACTTTAAAATCCAACTTTTTCTTCCCCAGGCTCGCAACATAGAGACATCTGAACTGGCAGCCATCAAGATCATGAAGCTTGACCCTGGTATGTGACCACGAACACTGATTCACTATACTAACAACTGACTGATCACTGCCTGGTTATTTGCAACGCAACTATTAAATGCTAACTGTTTTGGATGACGCTTGGACGGGACATTGTTGGCTTGTTTTCTTTCGGCTGACCGTCATCACTTGATATGGAAGTAAACACCCTAATCTATCTGTTCAGGTGATGACATCACCTACATCCAGCAGGAGATCACCATGATGAAGGAGTGCAAGCACCAAAACATTGTGGCCTATTTTGGCAGCTACCACAGGTCGGCACCAGTGCTTCCAGCCCAATGACGCACTCGGCTTTACAATGTAAATAAGCTTTATTTATTTATTTATTTATTTATTTTTTTATACATGTCCTTTCAGGAACACCAAGTTGTGGATTTGTATGGAGTACTGTGGTGGAGGATCACTCCAGGATATTTATTATGGTAACTAACTGTGCACACACGGACATACTGTTCGATCCAGCAGCACATCATAATTCTTTGTTTTGTCCATTTTTCTTCTGTGGAGTGCCACAGTGACTTTTAAAATTATACATTTAAATGGATAAATTAACCAATTTTGCTAGCAAGAGGCAAAAGGTTACGTTTTTGATCCCAAAGGACATATAGTGTAGGATTTTGCTGTAGGTAATGTTTCAGTTTTGTCATTTTTGTTACTGACAGTAATGGTGTTTGGTCTTCTAGGTCATGACTGAACTATTAACACAAGAGCTAGGGTTAGGACTCAAATGTGGATATTAAAAATACCCCAAGACAATATACCGTAATTTAAGCCCAAGAAAATTAAACTAAAGACTTCACGTCTTCTCGACTGTTCATATCCCTGTTAATGATTTGACACGTGATCTTTATGCGGCTATAGCCCTAGGCTGCTAGGGTATATGAACAATATCGCACAAAAAAAAATCCCCAATATTGATAATTCTATTATTTTACAGAACAAAAATGACATGCCTGATCTGATTAACTTCTGAATCAAACTTGTTGCAGTGACAGGCCCATTAAAGGAGAAGCAGATAGCATATGTGTGCAGAGAAACCCTCCAGGTAAGGCTTTGTCTGTGAAAGCTTCCCCATTTCCAAAGTGAATATCGTAACACTACCGGAAAGATGCATATGTGGCTCTCCTTTACAAAAAAAGGAAAGTATACAGAAATTATTTAATTTGAAACAAAATAAGCTACCCAAAGCAAGCAGAATAATGACAACGTACACAAAATAGCATAAGATCTTTTCTTTAAGAACTTTTCCTTTGTCTTTTACAGGGTTTACATCACTTACATGAATCCGGCAAAATGCATAGGGACATCAAGGTAAAGCCTTTTTTATTATTATTATTATTATTATTATTATTATTATTATTATTATTATTATTATTATTATTATTATTTTTAGAACACATATTCTGAAAAACAGTATCATCCAGACCAAAAGAACTGTGTCTCTGTGTAGGGAGCAAACATCCTTTTGACACAGCGAGGGGAAGTGAAATTGGGTCAGTGTACACAAACATACACACTCGTGGACACACACACACACACACACATTCTGGAACCGTCGTAATCGGCGCGACTCATCGTTCCACGTGCATTGTCTATCTAGCTGATTTTGGCGTGGCCGCGGAGATCAGTGCCTCGGTAGCCAAAAGAAAGTCCTTCATCGGAACCCCCTACTGGTGAGAGGGATTTACGTTGGCTGCGCTAGCCGTTGTTTGCCGGGCGGCTCATGTGTACATCATCTTAAAACAGCCAACATTCTTGCTACTTTGCTTTCTCCAGGATGGCTCCAGAGGTGGTGGCGGTGGAGAAGAAGGGCGGGTACAACCACCTGTGCGACATCTGGGCTCTGGGCATTACCGCCATTGAACTGGCCGAGCTACAGCCGCCCATGTTTGACCTCCACCCAATGAGGTGCGACAGCACATTTGACCGTGGACGCTAACAACAGAAGGATCAGGTTGATGACGATTCCATGACGTCATTTCAGAGCACTGATGCTGATGTCCAAGAGCAACTTTCATCCTCCGAGGCTGAAGGACAAATCCAAGTGGTGACTTCATCTCATCTTCACCTCCTCTACACATCCAACGCTCCGCCTGTCCGACAAAAACGGACCGTTCCTAATCAGATATCCGCTTACCATTTTTTTTCAGGTCTTCATGCTTCCAAACCTTTGTGAAAATGGCTGTTACGAAAAACCCCCGAAAAAGGCCTTCAGCTGAGACACTCTTGCAGGTTAGCTGTAAAGCATCTCTTTATAGTCGTGAAGGCAACTTTAGCAACCAAAAAAAGACACCATATCAGCTTTAGTCCATCTGGACATTGAATTACCACAGGACCAAATAAAATTTTTTACTACCCTGTCATCCATTTTGATCCTATTCATTTTTCTTCATTATTTTCACTATTGCATTATGGGTATAGTATGTGCATCTATAATTATGTTCAGCATATGTGTTAGTATGTATGTGCATGTATATATACAGTATATATGTGTGCATCTGCATCTGACAGTTAATAATTTTCAAAACATTATCGTTGAAAGATAATTTAATATTCTGAATTAAATGAGTCAGCCTGGGCGTATGTAGGTGGGGTGAATTGTTGCCCCAGTTTCCACACCTGAGATCTAGTTTTCCATCAGTTTGAGTTTGTCGTTTTCTTCCTCCTGTAGCACGCCTTCGTGACGCAACTTCTGACCCGTAATCTGGTTTTTGAGCTACTGGACACGGCCAGCAACCCCGATTTGCACAGCGGCCACACCCCAAACGGGGCCGACGAGCCCGAGGTCGGGACCACTCTCTTTAATCGCAGGAGGCAAAACGGTCATTAATCGCATGGATGCCATCTTTTGATAGGTGGGTGAAGCGACTCCGGATAAGATCCACTCAGCTGGGAAACACCCACCCGCAGAGACGACCCAGTCTGAAGAACATTGTAAGGCCCCTTGCAATAAAGCACCTTTTTTGGAAATGGCGGGGGGGTATATGTAGTATCTCTTACAGCAGGGGTGTCCAAACTTATTTCAAAAAGGACCAGATTTGGTAAGGTGAAATTGTGTTGGGGCCGACCATTCCACCTGACATTCTTTGAACCAATAACATAAAATACAAAAGAACTACTTTATGAAGTTTTAAATTTATTTTCTTTATTTATTTTTTGGAATTTTTTTTCCATTTTCAAGTTTTCACCAAAATCATATTTGAAGACCACTTTTTTCTGAAAAAAACCCCCACTTTTGGGAAGATTAAACATATCTAACTTCATCAGAAACATTACATTTTATTTGCTATTAAATGCTCATTGTAAACTTCTAAATTGAAAAGAGTGATTAGTGCACACTGTGGTCGACAGTCCTGGCAGGCCGCATATTATTGATTTGACAATGGAGGCGGCGGGCCGGTGAAAATTTGAACAAGGGCCGCAATTGGCCCCCGGGCCGGACTTTGGACATGCCTGTCTTACAGGAAACTGAAAGATCCTCATGCAAATGGCCCGAGGGGACAGTTTTTTTCCCTTAATTTCAAACTGTTCCAGGTGGAATCGGTAGCAGACTCGATCAGGGAAGTCAAAACTAGGCAGCCAATTCAATCAAATCACATCAGCGGCAAAACTGAGCTAAGAAAACCATTTTTAAAGATAAGACAACAGGGAAAAATACCAACATGATCGACTGCGGTCATATTTGCAGACAAGCTCCTTCATTTTGTTGCGTTCTCACACTTGTGCCAGTCCAGTAGCAGGACGGGTCTTACGTTTGGGAGTGTTTTGGAGAAATTTCTGATTTGTGCATGCTATAAATGTAGCGAGAGATAGAAATGGTGTGCGGTGTATTGCGCTGTAACTATAAGAATTCTTTTTGGATTTCGTTTTCCTTGCAGCTGAAGTCGGGCTCCCATTGAGGAACATGGCTGATCCTCACCCTGAGCTGGTAGTGCCAGGTTTTTATGTGCTGTTTTAAATGCCGCGTTCTAATGACTTACATCATGATGAACTCCGGGTTCTCTTTTAGTGTGGCTTTTATGATGACACCTGGAGTCTGTCTGACGACGACGACAACTCATCGTAAGAATAAGTACCTACCTATCCATCCATCCATCCATCCATCCAACCATCCATCCATCTATCAGTCTGTCATGCTATAGTTGCATTCAATAAAATGAAATGTTGGGCAGCACCATACCCATATGGGGGTCGAGCCTGTTTGGTGGGTGACTGACTAGCATGGCTGCTTTGGGACTAGCTCTGAGTCCACCGTGCTCTCTTTATGGGTATTAGCTATAACATACTGGCCATTTAAGTCAAATGAATCATAAAAGTCACAAACCTGAGCTAAATACAAATCAACAGAATAATTAACATAAACAGGATTTGAGTTGCAGTCATCGTATATTTTGACTCTTATTTGAATCCTTTGTTATCTTTTTTTTTTTTTTCTTTTAGGAGGCTGACAATCCGGAGGACGCCTTCTGCTAACGTGAGTATCACCCTGAAACGGTGCACCGAAAGCCGCGCTGAAATGCTATGACCCCTGAAGGGGTGTGCTGTGGTGTCTGGCACCAACGTGTGAGGTCTCCAAGGGTTGGACGTGCCACCTTCTTCCGTTCGGTGTAGGGTGACCGCTCTGCAGCCATGCAGCCCCAGTTTACAAGGCATTAACTTCCTCAGCAATTTACCTCGCTTTGATCCAGTCCTGCCCATCATAATTAGCCGCTTGTCAAAGTCTTTCTTGCTTCTAATGTGTCAACTCTGAGCATTAAATGCTCATTTGTTACTGTTATCTTATAACAGGGGGATGCCATTATTCTGCCTGAAGGGCCACATTGGGTTTTAGATCATGATGAACGGGCCCGTCAGGTGGTTCAGGAAACTAACCCCCCCTAAATGAGGATCGGAGGTTAACCTGCTTGATGGACTATTAACAGATAAAACTAGAAGATGGATGATGAAGCTCCAAATGATGTTTGGCCCCACCTTTTTGAGAGGACATGTTAGCATGCTAGGTGAAGGGGGGTCTGAACCTTTTTCTAACCCATCAAGCTCTCAACCTTCTTAGTTTGGCTTTTGGAGAAATTGTTGCGAAGGCTCTGCAGGCCGGATTAAAGAGTTCAACGGGCCACATGTGTCCCCCGGGCCTTACCTTGCCCACCTCTGTCTTATAGTTACACAGAATTGTAAACCTATTTATTAATTTTACCCTTCGTCCTTTTTGGGCTTATGAATCCCTGTCCTTTTTTTTGCTGCTTTGCACTGTACACTGTCCAAACACTGAATCTTTCATCACAACTGTGTTTTCTCCCAGAATTAGCATGCACCTACACCTGTTTTACCTTGATGTCCTCCACCTTTGCCTT
>BJFM01000665.1:258824-287542 GCA_016586285.1 Arothron firmamentum | reverse complement strand
AAAAGGAGTTTGTTTTCCCGAGATAAAATATTTCGGGGTAAAAAAAAACAAAACCTCTTCAACACAGCGGATTGGATTCCATTCGAGTCAATGTGTCAAAGTGGACTGGCTGCGTCTCCGGCAGGGCTGGGGGCTCCGATCGCCCTCCGAAAAAAGCCGCATCGCAACGCTTCTATTTTGGACGGATGCCGGAGTTCGTCGCCACCTCGCACAGTGCGTGGTGTGCGGGTACGAAGAGAAAATAAAAGATCCGCGATTTGTTAAAATAAAAGGTCCCGTATTTAGAGCGATCGTTTTCAACAGGTGCTCAGTCTTGTGAGGGTCATCTCGCAATCAATTTATGACGTGCCACATCCTTTTTTGGGCGTATGCATCTTTCTATTTTTAGTAATTTAGCTTAAAAAAAAAAACATGTTTATGTGTCATTATTGAACTGAGTGACCGCAGAAAAGCCGCAGACCAGACCCCTCACTATCTGTCCACGCTGGTCGGCCTCATTTAACCGTCCCTTCGATAGCTCAGTTGGTAGAGCGGAGGACTGTAGTGGGTCAGCACCAGGAATCCTTAGGTCGCTGGTTCAAATCCGGCTCGAAGGACTGTACTTTTAATGTCACACCAATGAAAACTCAAACTATCGAAGGTCACCAAATTAGGTTAACTATGACCAACTGAAACTTACTGGATGAGCGTGACGTCACAGAGTGACAGTTCTGTAGTTCAAAGACCAGAGTTAACTAATCATAGTATTTCATCAATCAGTGCAAAAATCCTGAACAGTAACAGTAAAAACGAACACAGAAAGATAAAAAATGGACTAAATATTACAACTGCATTACGCTATAAAACATAAATATTTGCAACAAATGTAACTTTTATCATTAGCGTCTCATCAGACACTCCGTGTGGTCCAAACTCCAGCAGAGCAGCTTTGGTGGCGAACATGAGCTGGAAAACTACACGTGTTTGGACACTTTATCAGGCCTCCTGGGAAAAGAACCGCATCTCCACAAACAAAAATGCAGAAAAAAACACACCGTTCACATTTATTATTACAAATATTGTGCAAGTCTTTTGATCCGTTTCCCCGCGTGGTTTGAAATAAATATCTGTACAGCAAAGCAAGGACTCGTAGAGCAATTTTAATTTCTTTTTTTGCGGCGTGAAACCCAACAATCACATTTGAGTGGAAAAAAAAAAAAGTCAGGGTACAGTCAAGCTTACACAACTCTGCAGGAACGGTTCAAAAGTAAAATTGAGCTCAATTTTGTGGCAAAACATTAAAATTTTGTACTCCGTGGACAGGGAGAAACAGCAGGGGAGACAGTCCAGTTTTGGAGGAAGATCCTATCACCAAAAAGTTATGAAATCACATTAGTTTTGGAGGTTTTTTTTTAGTAGCCTGGCAAGTTTCTACAGTAGTAAAAGAGTGAGACAGTTGTGGACCCAAATATTTACAGTTATTTTGTGCACTTAAAATCCCTCTGGACTGTTTGACCCTCCTCCGGAGAGCCTGAGTGTATCTCAAACATCACACACAAGTATAAAAGGAAAAAAAAAAAAGTCCCATTCTTCCTTTGCTCTGGAATGAAATAACAGTGTTGTCACTCACTGAAAACTGAATTTTAAAAAAGGAAATAAAAACTATATTGGTCTGGAGCTCAACTGTGGGCATTTCTGCTGGCGAGTGTGAATTAAAAGCGTGAAAATGTTGCAGGAAAAAAAAAGCATAAAATAATTAAAATTGTTCATATTTCAGTGACCTAAAAAAATTAAAATGAGAAGAAACTTTTCTCCATCACTCACCCAAGATCCATTTTATAAACAAAAATATATCCCCTTTAGTTGTGTGATTCTCCATTTCTAACTAGATACAATTAAAACTTTTTTACAGTGCTTTATCATTATATATCTTTAACAAACCTCAACGAGAGCCGGAAACTTGAAGCCATAACGGTCTCTCCTATTGCAACGTGATAGCTACGTCAAAAAGATGAACGGTCCAGTTACTTTATGATTCAAATTAAAAAAGAAAAACGATACAAACAGGAGGAGATGATCAGTGTGAGGAAAGCAAACGCTGGCTCTCAACCCGTGTTTCATTCCCACATTTCCTCCAGGAGCTCCTCAACGTCGCTGCGCTCATGTTGTGGTGGTGAAGATGGCGCTGGGAGGTGAAGGGCTCGGGTTTACTGCTTGGTGTTGAGCTCGTTCTCCAGCTCCATGAGTTTCCTGGAAGCTTTGACCTTGTTGGACACCTCCTTCCCCTGAGAGAAGAGACGCTGGCGCTCCTTAAAGGTCAGGCTCTCTGGAGCGTCACTGGGGATGGAGTTCTCCTGCTCCTGACTGCAACACACCCGCACATGAGACCATACACCCTTTATTTCACGAGTTTAGTGTCCAACAAGAATGTCTGGAAGAAGAGAAAGAATCCCACCTCCTGGTCCATTTGTCTCGCGGGTCCTTGTAGACTTCTCCTGATCCTACAACTCCTGCTGCGTTTCCAGTGTACGAGTTAAATCCTGTCCGATGGTGAGAGAGCAGCGAGACATGAGTCAGCATCCTTATGGGCAGATTCTGTTGTCAGAGAAGCTGCTGGGTGACGCCTGTTGGGATTTATGGTTCCTCTCTCAACATTCCCACAATCTCAGCTAAGATGAGCAAAGCTAGGACCCCTTCATGAAATCTGCTGTCCAATCAGACAGAACTCTATCCTGTCAGGCTGCAGCAGCTTCTCTGTTGATGCGGTTCGAGTTCTCCACAGACCAGCCCGAGCAGGAAGGAAGGAGAGGAAGGACCTGAAGGAGCACCAGGCAGAAGCTGTTTGAACTAGAGCAGCGAGCAGAGAGCTTAAGGAAGAAAGAAAGCGTTAAAAGGGCGTTAGAGCCATTCCCAAGCAGCAGCTTTGGTCTGTGGATGTGTTGGCCTGAGGCCGAGGTCACCAAAACAGAACATTCAACCCGCTGGCTTCACCCGTCACTGTGTCGTCCACCAGCAGCAACCATGAGGCTACAGTTGGCTTTAGAAACGTGTGCAAGCGTGCAGTTTATCCTTAACCAGAAGGAACTGACGGTATTTTTTTTTTTTTTTTGGTTTAGTTCAGGGTGGGGTTCGCACACATGGTGGGCTCATGTTTCAGCTGAAACTGAAGCAGGGTGGAGTCAGACACAGTGACAGCGTGTGAACACACACATGGATTTACTCCGCTAGCAGCTCCAAGGCTCTTTCTCTGGGCTTTATGGCACCGAGATCTGACAGTCAGAGAAAGCCGCAGCCTCAAACCGCATAAACATACGGCAAGCGTACGAAGCCTGGGTTCCTGGGGAAGGAAAATTCCTCTGATGCAAACAAAGTCCTTGGCTCTACTCCTGCTTGGTTATGTTGGAAACCAGCAGGGCTAGCACGTGTTTTTCACGGGCAGAAATAGTTCAGTGTCATTTTTCATGGGATTTTAATCTGATTACCAACAGGTGAAAAATAATGAATCACCATGAACCAGACTGGAGCTTGTGGAGCTGTTAGCATCTCCTGTAAAGCCAACGCATGACATCATGACATTTAGCATGACATCGTCAGCCACAGCAGAGGCTCAGGTGGCACTCGGTCACCTAAACCTGCTGCAGTGTCTCGTGGGAACTGTAGTTAAGTGAAGCTAAAGCATTAATATAGCAGAGAAACAGAATGACAGGTCAGATGAAGAACAGCCAGTTCAGCTGGATGACAGGGCACAAACAGGGAGGTAGACACTTCAGGAGGACAACTCAGCAGACAGCAAGAGGCAGAGCGAGGACAACTCACAAAGACGCAAACACAAACAGCAGAGAGCTGCCTAGTGGAGGCTAAACGCAGGCAGTAAAAAGCAACAGATCAAGCCGGTTACTGGTGAGAGCCGCAGGCAGAGGGCAGCGTTGGGTGTTTGTCTCGGTGGGACATTGTCCATGCAGATTTGAATCACGAGGGAGGTGGGGTGGGTGGTTGAGGGAGGGCTGGGGGGATTGTTAGTCATTTCTTTGGTCTGATCTGAGTGTAACGGTCTCCCTGGATGGTGTGTTTTAGTACTGAGTTAGCAGCAGGGATGGAGGACGTTTATGTTGAAGGTGCAGATGTTTCCTGGACTCCAGGTGATGTTGACAATCAGACTGGACTAAATCTGCCACTCTGTTTGTCTGTGGACGCGCAATTGAAATGTGGAGCATGACTGTGGTCAGACCGATGTAAGCCTCCACCAGCTCAGGGACATATTCCTGTTGTTTTACAGGCTGAATTTAATCAGCTCATGACCAATCTGCTGTGATAGCTGCAAACGAATTATGATTTTGATCATTTTCTCAAAGAGAGAAGTAAAACAAGTGTAAAACCTTTTGGACTCATTGAAATCTTTTGGAGCTATTACTTGAAAACATCTGTTGTACTTTTTTTTTTTTTTTTAGGACATTCAGGATAACTGTTGTTTCTTGAAATGCTGGAAATAAAAATGAGTCTGATCTCAGTCAGATACAACTTCCACAATGAGCCTTTTGGAAAGAAAGAAGATTCATATATAGGAGACATTTATTCAACTTTCGAACCATGTAAATAAAGACTAAACCTCAAAATAAATGTTTCTTTTAGAGGGCCTCAGTATGACCTTATGATGCAGTAGCGGATACCCGCCAGTAGGAGGTGCTGTGGGAGACTATTTGATCTCCTGCTTTTCAAACGGCCACAGACAAAAAGAGTCCTTGCAGGGCTGCTGTGTCAATCTTCCATGTTTGTGAGGTGAGAGCTGACTCTAACTGTGTGGTTGACAGCTGTGTAAAGCCAATGGTGTGTCTCCTTCCCTTTAAAGCCAACACCGCTAAGCAGAGCCATGGGCTGGGGAGGGGTCGGGTAGGCAGGCAGGCTGACAGCGGGCCTCACCCTCCAACTAAAGCAGCCACAAACCAAACAAAAAGAGACGGCGAGCACAACACCAACAGTACAATGATTGGCTCTGATGGGTCTCAATCTGCAGCAAAAAGTCGTGGTGTGATTATCGATTGCTTTTTCTGGTGACTGGTATTGATTGACGAGGGGCACGGTTGATTGGATGAGGGGAATTACCGAGACAGGAGGTGTATGAGGAACCAACATAAAAATGAGTAAAACCGACAGAATCGGATTGTACTGGAGAGAAGGAGAATTTTCACAAGTGAAATAACGCACATAAAGTGAAGGATGGAGGGACTAAACGACAACAAAAATGTCTGGACAAACATTTAAAGAGGGAGAAAGTAGATTCAGGAGTGAAAGTGACACGTCCAGTGACAACTCTAAACAAGTCAAAACCAAACTAAACTAGTGAAGTCTAAACAAGGATGAGTGCGTGAGAGGGAGGTGTCGGAGCAGTAGAGGGCGCTGTTGGAGCCTGACTCCTCTCTCCTCTTTGGCTCTACCTTTGTAGCCTCCTGTGGGGACGATGCTGGGTTTGGCAGCAGTGGGGGGGCCTGTACTGTTGGAGTTGTGGAACGAGCCAGACAGGGCGATGCCGTCAGAAACAGGGCGGGGCTTGCGCGCAGTGGGCGGCGGCTGAGGCTTGATGTGGTTAGGTGAGCCGGAGGTCGGGAGGTCGCCGTACGACTTCCGTGTTGCCGACAGCTTCACCTGACCTGAATGGCTGCTGCCGCCGCCGTTATTCACCGCGTCCTCGTCTTCGTCCTCCTCGCCCGTGTAGGAGACAAACTTGGCGGTGTAGAGCGTGTCAGGGGAGGTGACCTGCGTTTTGAGGTAGGAGGTGTTTCTCTGTGGGGGGGGCGGGGGCGTGTTAGTAGGGTTGTGAGGGGCAGGGGGCTGATAGTCCCGGGGCAGCGGGGGCCGATACAGACCCGCTGGTTCATCAGGCGTCAGCAGCTTTCTCTCAGCCTCCTCGTGCTGCCGGCGCCGCTCTGCTTCCAGGCGAGTGTAGTACTCTTCCTCCTGCCTCCTCTAGGGAAGGGACAACCTGTTAGTGAGCTCTATTCTGATTGGCTCTCGTGTCAGAAAAGGACACTCTGGATTATCACCAACTACTGCATCCACCACAGTCACACCAGGGCCAGGACACAAGTGGCCTCTTCCTCAGGATTTGCTGGCTGTTTCAGCCTCTCTCAACACAACCTCAGCATCGACAGTAAGATCACTTCAGGCTGCAAGCAACTGCTACAACTCTAATGCTACATGTGCAATCAGGACTGGAAGCCGTCGTCCCACAAGTGCAGAAAGTTTCAGATACTTTAAAATCGATCTTAGTACTGATGTTGGATTGGTGTGTCCCAAACCTAACAACAGACAAAACACCAACACATCACGGTAGAACTGAAGAACATCACAAAGATCCAAGTTCAAAAACAACATAATTTTCTAGCTCAATTTACTATAGAAGCAACAACCGATTTGACAACTATGTACAAGTAACAAGAAGTAACGAGAACCCTGAAGTCATAAGCACATATCTGCAACGATAACAAACAGGTTTATGTTTCTGGTCAAATAATCAGCTAAAGATATCTCATGCATATGGACTAAGATTATCCAGTACCACTCCAGTATCAGTGAAAAACACCTGTCAATCATCTTTCAAACAGCATTAGAACCATGTTTACAACAACTACGTTTAAAAAGTGGGCAAATAATTTTAAGATTTCATCAGTATAGTTCAGACTCAGCTCACAGGGCATCAAAGATGCAGGCTGATCCTCTAACAATGGCTCAACAGCAGCAGAAATAAGTGACTCACCTACAATCTACACAGCCTGGGACACTCACCCTGCCAGACATTCTGGTCCAGACCACCCTGTCTACCACCATCTCCCCTTCGCCCATCACCGTGGGAGTGTATGTATGTATGTGGTGTGTATTTACTGTGTGCGTGTGCTCCACAGGTCTGTGTATCCTACAGTTGAAAGGCTCTCTTTTGTGGGTATTTCATGAGTCCAGCTCACAGTCTCCACTGTGTCCATGAAGACTGGACAGCCGGTAAATGCTTAAAATGTCAGATTTGGGTTTTCCCCCTTTTCATGTGTTGATGGCACGTCCTCCAGGCGGTGGTCTCTAGTGCTGTGGATGAATCCGAGCTGCTTTCTTATGAGGCTGCCTCTAAGGAACCTGGGAGGGATTAGTGGGTGTGTGGGTTTGTATGAGCTGTACGGTATGGATGAATGGTGATGGTGGGGATGAGGAAGGTGGGTGAATGGATGTAGACTTTGATGTGTGATCACATGACCCTATAATAAACTATGTGGTTTTACTGGGAAAAGTAGGATGGTGGGCGGCATTCTCTGGACAGCAATGCTGGATGGAAATAACAAAAAAACCCTCCAACTTATAGCCACTTCACTGAAAAAAATATTAAATGACTGTCAGACAACATCAAGACCACGGTGAGAATCCCATGCTTCAGGTGGATAGGAGCACAAACCACCGCAACACATCACATTGGAGGGGAGGGGTACACGGAATGAGGACATGCAAATGAACATCTTTATGATCAACTTCACAGCGACGTGAGATAAAAACAATCTGGTCATAACTGCTACAAGGGCTGCTGCAGAGTTAAAGCTTTTCCATGAGTTTTTTTAAACAACCAGTGGTGGCGGTGCTCGACAGCAAAAACACACCAGAACAGTGATATCACGGTAACAACACGGTGATAAAACACTGAATATGTCAGATTAAACACTAGACAGGGATGACTGGGTGCACAACAGACCACCGGTCATTTAAAAACATGTCATTCATCATGAGAACGTTACCGCTTTAAATTACATTCCTAATGCCGATTAGCTAAGCAGCCTGGAAACCTTTGGAACACGTTTGTCAAGTTATATCATACAGACAACATAACAACTTTGTCACAAACATAATACCTTTGTCACATAATTAACTTCAACACAAATAAAGGCTAGACTACATCAATACTGGTTGACAGTATTACAATGACCTGAACTCAGTTTTCACGGTTTATGGTTTAAACCAGTGGTTTTTAAACTGGGAAGCACATCCCCTGGGGGTGTGTGTGTGTATAGTTTTTGTGTGTGGGGATTTGTTAATGCTGTTCGTCCAGCTGATGGCGCTATTTTACTGCCAACTACCTCAAAAACAAGACTGAGTAAAAAAAATCTAAAAAAAAAAGAATACACAAACAAATTCTCAGTGCTAGCATGGGCAAGCTTGTTACAGGACTACCAATTAAATACCAAAAATCTGCAGCATGGGGAAAGCCCAATTACAAGTGTAATTTTCCAACTGTAAAGATAAGAGGTTCCCTGGAGGCTGAAAATAATTTTATCTCCAAGAGGGGTGCTGTAAAAAAGTTTGGGAACCACTGGTTTAAACGGTACTGTAAATGACTGACTCACCACTGATTTGAACCTGCTCAGTGACGGTTGTGTATCTGTAGATCAGTGCCATCAGATAACAGGCCTATTTGTCAGCTTTTTGTGTTGCCATGTTACTGATCATGGCAGTAAAACAGATATAATTATAAATTTCAAAACTGCTCGATGATATGGATTTTAATAAATCATTAACTGTGCTTAACATTTCACATCTTCCACAGACAAACCAACCTTCTCCTCCGCCTCTCGTCTGGATCTCTCCTCCTCCCTCCATCTCCTCTCCTCTTCTTGCTTTGCCCGCTCCTCTGCCTCCCGCTTGCGGATCTCCTCCAATTGCTGCTTACGCCGTCGTTCCTCATCCTGCAGCTGATCACACAAGAAAACACACATAACATGCCACACGGCATGCAAAGACAGACACACATGTAAAGAAATAAAGATTTAGTGCAAAACTGAACCGGAGATAAATATATAAAGTCATTTGCAAACAAATTGAATGCCTAAAGTTTAGTATCTCTTCTAGATTCATCTCACAGAGCTGCTCCAGAAGGGAGTAGCAGTGTGCACTGCAAACACACACACAGCACAGGCAGACACACACTGCTGAACATGCAACAACAGCAAATGTAGTACAAGAAAGAATGAATCAAGCGCACCCAGGGTAACTGTGAACTGCAGAAATGCACTAAAATACCACCCTGACCCAAAGTCGGGCACAAAACTAGCTCTTGGACTGGTTGTAGATTAAAGGGCTCGTTCAGCCAAGTTACAAAAGAACATATTCTGGTCAGACCTCCTCACACTCCAACGGCAGCACTGTCTCAGATCTTCCTGCCTCCACCACAATAGACAGGAAGTGCAGTTTTCAAAAACATTAGGCTAACAAAGACAAAATAAATAAAAGTTCTTATGTCTTATGATTTAAAGTTTGTTCACCCCATTTCTGATTTTATTTAAGATCAAAATAGACAGATTTTATCTTGAGTTATTATTCTTGAATCCAATCATTTAAATTTAATTTGTATTTTTATCTGTAATATTAACAAATTCACAGTAATAATCATAAAAGTTAAGAAGAAACCTAGATTTACACAATATGCAATGAGAAAGCAGTTACATTTATACGTAAACGTTTTATTGTGGTACAAGCAGAAACTTCAGAGAATCTAAAATTTACTTTATCTATCCTTTTATTAATCAAGTAATATGTGGTTCTGTTTTGGTTGTTCAGACCCTTTAAATAAGTGCATACACTTGCTCAGTTGGTCACACAGAGATGGACAGACAGATGGATAATAACACAACGTGGCTGTGCAGGCACATAACTGTGGGCTCAGGTTAATCATGCATGGATGTTCAATCTTGTGATGCATTCAGCCATGCAGGCACCACCTCGATATGCACTCAAAACATCACTGCTGACCAGAACCACATGGATATTAGCTTGTCTATTCCAGAACAAACTGGTTTTGTGTTGCTTTTGGAAACACCAATATTGATGGTTTCTAACCTGCAGCTTCACTCGCCGTCCCCCTGCAGTTGTTTTGAGTGGACAAAGAGACGGACAGCTTCCCAGTTAAACAACACCCAGCAACCCAGGATGGCCTCCTCATGAGTTTTAGAGCTAATCATGGCACGGCCCTGCCTCCAACCCACTCCCAACCCCGGTGAAACAACAAGAGTAGCCCAGATGAGTGGGGGTAGGGGGACAGATAGGAAACATGGGCAGGTGGGCAGCCCAGACAGAAAACAGGAGGTGACGTAAGGGCAGGGAGAGGATACTGGTCATTAACAGGAAGAACATACCAAGTCTAGAACAGAGATAGCTGGAACAGCATTCTGCTGCTGAAGAAGAAGAGAATAGAGAGTAAGAGGGGGGCAGATTGGTAGGAAAGGAAGGAAGGAGGAAAAAGAAAATACCCAAATCGTAAAAAGGAAGGTGTGTATCAGTAAAACTGTTAGCAAATCCAAGAGGGAAGGTGAAAGGAGAAACTGAGGAGTTAAACACAGTAGAAAATAAAAAGGTGGGGGAATACAGTAATGTGAACATTTTTTTTTTCTGCTGAGCTACTATTATTAGCTGTTCAACCTACAAAATCTAAACCCATAACATTGCGCCGCCTGTCCACATATACTAATTTGCAAAATATCTGCAAATAGTTACATTTAGAAACGCTAAATTAGTAATTTGTTTGTTTCTTTACTGCATGAACAGTTTACATTCCCACTGATTTTAATTCCTAAATAAAGTTCTACATTCAGTATTGAAACTTGGGTAAACTCTTATTTTTAACAACATTTTAGCAATTGCTTCTTCAATATTACATCCTGTAATACTCCACTAACAAAAAAAAACAAACATTGAGATTAGAATTGTCAGATAAATGCTGTATATTTAGTTTCTGTCTATTCTGGCATGTTTTAATAAAAAATTTTAATCCAGAAGATGTTACTTTACGCAGAAGTCAAAACAGAATGAAATTTAACATTGGTGTCCTCTACACTCCCATCCTGACAGTCATGTATCCATATCATCACACTGTTCCTATACACAGCTGCTCCACCCACCCAGATGCTGGGACAAGACAAATACATTAGTTTTGTTGCTTGTACAACAAATGAACAAGAGTCATACTCCTTTTAAACTAACTATGTTAAGTTGTGGTGGTTGCAGCTGTCTCCTGTAAAACTTGAGTGTCTCACTGAACAGCTGAAACCAGAGAAGAAAAAACCTACAGGAAATGGAAATCACAGTGTGTGTGTGTGTGTGTATAATTTGAGGCTTTCAAGCGTCACATTAACCCTTCCTTTGAATAATCCGGATGAAGACTTTACATCGTTGCTCGCCAGTTTATAACCCCCACCCTCATCCACCCGCCCAACCAATTCAGATTAAGCAGCTCAGCGTGGCAAAGCGATGACAGAAGCATGTTGCAGATGCACATTGCAGTACATTCAGAGTGGGAGCGCTAACACGTTTCTCACCCTTGTATTTGGGAGACAGTTTAGCGCCCCTCCCAGAATGTTTCACTTTTTCCCAAACAGCACATTATGATTTCTGCCCCTCCCATTTCACAATTTCATGTGACCGAATATCTGTTATTCATCACTTTGCTCCATGACTTCTACCTTCCAGTCTCTGCAGATTTCTGTTACTAAAATCACCCCCATCTTACCCTGGCTCTCTTCTCAGCCTCCAGTCTCTGCATGATCAACATGGTGTCCACATCCTCGTCATCCTCCTCCTCATCATCGTCATCACTTTGTTTTGATTCCTGCAGTCGTTTCTGGAACTGCCACTCCAGCATCAGTTTCCTGAGGCGGTCGCTTTCCTCTGCTGTTCTCTCAGGCTTTGCCTACAAAAAAATGTGCTAAGAACTTTACTGGAGGTAGCACCTTTCATCAAGCAGGTTAAGTCCTTCACTGACATGAACATGCCCCAGAACTGATATGAAGGTGTGCCTACCTGAAGCTCCTGGATCTCCTTGTCCAGGAGATCGACAATATGGAGCTGCTGCTGCTTCTCAGCCTTCTCCCGAGCATCTCGTTTCCAGGGGTCGGGCGATAAACTATCGCTGGATGTGAGTTCCTCCTTACTGATGGTGATGTACTGCAGGTCTCGCCTCTCGATGGTCCGAGGCTGCTGCTGCGGCAGTAGTTCCCTGATCACAGTGTCCATGCCTGAAATCCACCAGATAATTATCTAAGTATAATCTGCACAGGAACAACTCTGCATCCTTCTGAGAAAGAAGGAAAATTGTTGATTTTACCTGCAGGGTTGGGAGCATTGCTGGGGGGAGGAACGGCTGAACGAGGCAGGCTTGCCAGCTTCTCCGGTCTAGACGGAGGAGGCTGGGGCTGAGGGGGAAGGTAGGGCTGAGGTGGGGGCACAGATGCCATAGAGGGCTGGAGGTGCGGAGGAGGAAGTGATCCTCCATTGTTGTGAGGTTGGACAGGCACAACAGGATTGGCCCGGATTTGACCTAGCTTCCTCTCTTGCTCTCTTCTCTTCCTCTCTCTGGAAAATATCATCAATAATTAGGAAAAAAAATACATGATTACTGTACAGGAATTCTGTAAATAATTTTCAGCCTAATTTCAGAATTTCAAACTTACTAAATAATGGTAATATGGTTGGAGTTGAGTTTTCACTGTTAAAATAATCTGTCAACCTATTCATTCATGTATCACAAAAAAAAAGTAGTAAAAACAGTACCTCTCCTCCTCCAGCCGAGCCTTCTCTTTCTCATACCAGCGTTGCTGCTCCTCCCGTTTTTTGCGATCAGCAGCCTGCTGGGCAGTGACAGGAGAGATGGCAGCAGGTGGTGGGGGGAGTGGCAAGTCAGGCTGGGGATCGTAGTGATCATAGGGGTCGGGATACGTTGTTGGTGGTGGTGGTGGTGGAGGGGGCAGGTCAGAGCGGGATGGCGTCTGAGCTGAATGAGGCTGCATGGCATGAGGGGCGTTAGGTGTCTTCCATCGGCCTGGCCCGGTTTTTTGGTTCGCAGTCTTGTTAGAGGAAGAAGAGGAGGCAGAGAAGTTAAGATGTTCCTGGCTGGATGTTGACGACTCCAGAGAGGAGGACACCTGCGGCTGCGGAGTCCAGAGGTCAGGACCACCGATGCCTGTAAAAATACAGAAGCAAAAGGCATAAATTTAACCCCTGTCATAAATCACAAATGCTGATCAAAACTGATAATATTATATATGTATTTTCTTTTTTAATAAAACCTGCGATCGATATTATGTTCAAAAATATCTTGTAAAAGTCACAAGTTCAAATAAAACATTATTTAGTCTTAACAGAATGTACTGCACTCGTGATAGTCAAATCATTTTTGGCTGCATAATAAGATGAGAAAAAAACCTGCTCAGACTTGATAAATAAAGGGCAAGAGAACAAATAACAAAAGCAAATAAAGATAATTTGACTTTATTATAGAGGAAAATATAATGGAAGGAAGTGAAAATAATATCAACATTGCAGTGCATCACACTCCATCACTAAAGATGCAAGCAGAAACAAGTAATTCAACCCATCTGAGGTGCCAGACTTACCCTGCAGACCTCTCTGATAGTCCAGATCTCGACCCTGGATGTCCAGCTCCCGAAGCTGGTAGTCCTGCTGGTAGTGCTGCTGCAGGCGCTCCTCTGGCCTCAGAACTCCTGGTGGAGGGTACATATCTTCCTGGAAGTGGTTGATGCGCTAAGAAAAGCAAAGACAATACTTGAATAGGCTGCTTTGATGGTGACGTCATTAATTACGGCTCTAATCGGCTGATTTTAGAATCTTCTACAGCTGCTCTACCTGCATGCTGTTATGAATGTTGTCGACCACAGGGAGGCGTTCTCGGTCCTCCATGCCCTGCCAGTGTTGCGAGGGCCCCTGCCCAGGACCAACGACCCGATCCTGGCTCTTTGAGGCAGGTATGGTGAAATACTCCCTGGGGTAGGCTTGGGTGGGGATGGGGTAAGCCTCTGGGCGTGGAGGTGAGGGCTCATCCTAATTAATAAAAGCAAAGATTATAAATAATAATAATAATGATGATGATAAGGCGGGCACTTTTGTGTATCAAAGTTGTCACTGCTTACATCAGCACACAAATTGCCAGTTGAGACAGAAGTGATCTTAGTGCCGGGTCCTCCGGGATACACCGCTTTGCCTGCAGGACTCTGTCCCTGATCTAATGTGGCAGAACATGAGAGTGTTTAAAACAGCCTGAAAGGAATTTGAAGAAAATAAAGAAGTAATTTGTAAGTACTTTCTTTTTAAAAATTAAGCAGTAAAAAAACTATTTAAACACAAGAAATAAGGTGAAATACAAAACAAAACAGCTGATTTAGCTAAGAGAAGTCCTCTCAAATAATAAAAAAAGGAGTAGCTCAGTTTAAAGTTAGGGGAAAATTTTGTATTTAGGAGGGCATACTGGCAACATTTGGGCTGGAGCGATGATCAGCCCGATTCTTAAGGAGTCTATCTTCACCGCTCATCTTCTTTGGTTCGGGGTAGGAATCCCAGCCAGCCTGTGTTCCCTCCTGAGAGCCGTTCTGCACAGAGTTGTTGTACAACTCAAAACCTTCGCTCTTTGGTCGTAGTTTCCCATTCTTTTCCCGGCCTCGATCAGAAGCTGCATTTGAATAGATATCAACATTTTAGAGGTCAGGATAGAAGATTAAAATTGGAGAAATAAAAGTAAGGAGATGGGGGAGCTGGGCTTTCCTTTTCCTATGAAAGTGTTTACTTCTGGCAGAAATAGATACTAGTTTTTAACTGAATGATCAGTGTCGTGCTGGTGGTCCAATTTCTTTTACCCGTTTTTATAAAAATAAAACTTGAATTAAAAAGATTTTTGGGCGGCAGGAACCTTCAGACTCCAGGACCCAAGACTGGCCCTGTCTGACGCTTTTCCAATAAATTTAAGGTTACATTCCTCAGCCAAAGGCCAACACAACTGTAGTAAATTTCATGCTTGTCAGAGCCATACGCAACTAAACACTCACACACACATACACAGAAACACACAAATACACACTCCTGGTTGAGGTCACAAACACTCATTACATTCTTTAGTCTTCAGGCTGCATTTTACTCACTACAGAGAAGACAACATGGACATGTCGAGCAACTCTCTCTTCTTTCAGGTACAAGAAGTACGTACATTATCGATATTAAACCAATAATCTTGATATAATCCAATTATAAACTCCGATAAATCTCACTCGCTTATCTATACCGTTGTGTATAAAAATATAAAGTTCAGTATAAATACTCTTTAAAACAAAGAGCCTGTCTGACCATTGTGTGTGAGTGTGTCTAGTGTGTGCTCACATCTTTGCATCATGGGGCTGGGCTGGTTCAGGAGTGTAGCCAGCCCATGATAGATGGCTCCCTGCTTGGCCACCTCCAGAGTCACAACGGAGCCTGTCCTCGTCATCAGCTCTGCTGCCCTGCACACGCACGCACGCACGCACACACACGATGGAACTGTTGTTATCTGGTTCAAATAAACATGCTTTATTTGTAAAAAAACAGAAAAATAATCCCCTGACTGTTATTTCAGCTATGAAAACTTTCAGTCATTTATAATAAAGATAAACATTTTAAAAGCACAAACAAATATGATTCTCAAATCCGTTGGTTGATGAAATGGACTTGTTGGACTTTAATTCTTGGCAGTACAATGACAGGACACACTTTCTTCTGCAGCAACATGTTCACAGGACTTTTTGAAATCCTATAAATAGCAGAAGGGCAGATCTCATGAGGTAATGTGCCCTGTGTGTTTGATCGGATGGGACTTGTGGTATTCAACATGAACTCCCTGGAAACGAGCAAAGAGATCCAAACCTGTGTTTAAAAACACTGGCATTTTATGCAAGGATGTACGGTCATGATTTACAAGGCTACAAATCAAAAATAATCTCTAACCTGTCTGGGGAAAAAAGCAGTGGGAGGAAGAAAAAAGATTGCCCTGTGATGGTACCAAACAGAAATTCATGGAAGATAACTAATTTATCTTGGTTGATGTACTGTGTGGTATTCGGATACGACAAACTCCTCCCAAATACATAACCTTGGTGAAGCAATTTATCTGTCAATCCAGTTCAACTTGCTGCTCCAACACAAATCAAGCCTGCACATGCTGCAAAAATAACTGAATCTATCAAAACACACCCGCACCATGTGCAACTGCAGTGTGGCTCCACACATGCTGGAAAGAGTTTCAGAAGGTCAGATGGGATACAAGAAAGCAGTCTCTTTTTAACCCTGGTTTGCAAGATGTGGTTATCTGAGGTCATAAACATGATACTGTTGAAATATTTCTAATGTTCACAAAAGAATATAATGGAATTTTATCTGCACTTGTACAGCCAATAAATCTGCTCACATTCGCCGTGACATTGTTGTAGTTTTCAAGCACTTAAATGTTATTACCGAAACAGTAATGCTGCCAATGACAACGTGAAATGTTTTTTAGTAATCAAAGCACAAATAGGATGACTGTGATTACCTCTCTTGTGACAGGCCAACCAGACTGCGTCCATCCACGCTCAACAACTGGTCACCTGCAGCCAAACGGCCATCCTTAAGAACACAAACAGCACAGAATGAGTCATAAGTGTCGTGATTTTCTGCTAAAATGTAGCGTTCTCTGTGGTAACCGACCACATCAGCAGCTCCTCCTTTGACGACAGACTTGATGTAGATGCCCAGTTTCTCCTGACCAGCACCCTGTAGGAACAAAACAGAGCTGAAACCACTACTTGTGGTACAAAAAACAATGATTTAAATTCAGTTGTACAGTCGGTCAAACACACAACTTTAGAAACAACATGTCCCAGAACAAGCGGTGATTAAAGGTTCCATGAACACCAACAGTTGGATTAAAAATGGAGAGAAACACTGCTGAGAAAAAAGTAAACATCTATCAACCCCAAATCCACCCAAAGTGAGGAGGTAAGATCAGCATCATGTAACACTGGATGTCTGGAACAGATGCAAACATAGCACCACCAGGAATTTAAAAACATACATTTACACACCACCTGCACTTCAGTGTTGACACTAAACAGAGAGGCTGGCTTGGAAGACTTTGTTTCCTGAATACCAGACTTCTTTTATCTGAGATAAGAAGTTCACCAAGATGTCAAACTGAAACTTTTCATAAAAGTCAGCAGCTTTCAAACAGTTTATGTGTTCTGTACCGTAATGGAACATTTATTTGTTGCTAGATTCATTCACCTTCATTAATGACAGAACCATATTGTTTTGTTTAAGTGGAAAGAGCAAATTAGCTAATTGATAATAATAAATTCCATATTTGACCCTTTCCAAGAGTCCAAACTAACTCTTGGAAGGTTAAGCCAGTCTCACACTACTACAGTACCTTCCTTCAAACCAGGGATTTCGGCATGTCTATAAAATCCCTCATAAAACTGCAGAGTGGCTTTAAAAGACTCCTAATTTCTTCCCATCCTTAACGTGGCAGGGACATGAAGAGCCTGTTTGTGATCAATTTACTATCAACGGATGCAATTTAAAACCTGTTTCCACTTTAGGATTAATTAAAGAACATACAGGGAAGAGAGGCTTCGAAGTCATAGCTAATAATAAGTATTTTCTCGAGCATTAAATCCAACAAATGGATTTTTATGCCCCAAAATGACATGTCTGATTCATAGTTATGGGTTTCACATTAATTCATTCAGTTTGTTTGAAACCATTGCAAAATTTACAAGAAAAAAAAAAGCAAGACATGCACCTATCTTTCAGTCCAAATATCTTTAAAAAAGGTTTGGTTTGAACTCATTTACTTAAATTACTGGTTCTGGCTCTAGCAGCTGGTTTGGATTAGCTGCAAAACATCTTTCAAATTCTTTGTTTTTTTTTATTTAAAATTACAGTGCTAATTCCCTAAGAGGAATCAAATTCTGAGTGTACGGGAACAAAAAAATCTGGGTACACATTGATCATTGATTCGTTTAAAACAAAGACCTTTGTGCTAACTTGTCATCAATAATGTCTCTGAGTGTTTGATTCAACAAGCCCATTTTTAAATTGTGCAAAATTAAAAGACTTATTGTACATTTTATTTCTTCCCCCATTTATTTGCTTCTTTGAAATGATGTAAACTACATCACACACACACACACACACAAACACACACACCATTGTGTCCCAGTTTCTGTAGCACAAAAAGCCAGAAGAGACTTTCAGACCTCAAAATATTTCACCCACAATGTTTCAACTGTCTGTGTTCGAGTGCGTGCATGTATGTTTTATAATGAGCTTGAATGTTGTGTACAACAAGAGCATGAATCATTCTGACTGTTTAATGTCTGTTACCCTTGACATTAAAAGCCTGTCTTTCAGGGGGAGCCACAGTTCTGTGCCTCTATACTGAATTGGGATTGTGGTGCCAAATTAGGCTTCACATACTGTATAAAAGAATGGGAATTTCCCAAGGTCATGAGGTCCCCAAATGGAATTTGGATGATCAGACACTTGAATTGTGAGATTTTAGTGCAGTGTTCTATAATCATGACAACTCTAGTCAATCACACTTCCAGGATATCAAAAACCATCTGCTGTTGTGAAAATAGGACAGACAACATGTGAAACTAGAGGCAACTACCAAGGAAAGTCCTGGAAATGATTTGCAAATGGTGGCTCAAGATTATTTCTCTCTCCTCATATTGTTTAGCTGATTCTTGGCTACTTTGGCATTTTCTAGAGCCTGTCACTAGCACAGGCGTGAGGTGGCAGAAGGATTTCAGAAGAGACAAGCCCCCCCCCCCCCCAACAAAACCACAACAGAATTTAAAGTAAACAAAGATGCACTAAAGGGTGACACATGTCCTAAATGAATAAACACACAATTCCACAATTTGGAAAAAATGTTAATTATCCATCAAGACCTTGAATTCTTCTCTTTGAAGGGCACAGTGTTTTGACATTTTGTGCCTCTCTACAGCTGACTGCTGCCGAGACATTGACCATTGCAGAAAATCATCAGAAATGCAAAGAAACAACTAACACCTGTGTCTGATATACAGCAGACAAGACCTGCTAAGGCAGGCTGGCGACATGCACACCAAAATTATAGCTTGCAAAGTCAATCAAATGTCAACCAGCTTTCTGAAACGTTCTTCTGAGTGTAAGACCACTTATCCACAAGAGACAGCTTGGAAGACAGCGGTATTTAAAGGCCTTAGAAGCTCCACAGAGGTTTGAACAATCATTAAAAAAGAGCCTGTGGGGGAAAAGGACTGTTATTATTAGAAAAAAACCTAAAATGTTGTATCATTAAATAAGTAATGATACAACATTATCATTGCTTTCTGAGTGACGAAGAGCTGAACTTAAAGAAAGCAAATGCTGAACCATTAATTTCTTTCTTTCTTTCTTTCTTTTTTTTTTAACTTTTTACAAGTGCTGAGTAAAAACAGAAAATACTTACTAGTAAGCATACAATTTTCAATTCACTAAAATGCCAAGAACATAAATTTTACTCCTCGCACAAACATGATAATTTGTGATTTGGGTGATTTATCGTGAACCCAAAGATGTAATAATGTTCTCTTCCACACACTAAACATCTACTGCACAAAGTCCGAGAGGAAAGCAAGTGCGTGTGTGTGTGAGAGAGAGAGTGCCTGAGGTGGAGACAGACATCCTCCCATTGTTTCAGCTCACACAGGGGTAACCCTCACATGCTATTGTTCCACTTTTACCAGTTAACAAACACCCTTCTGCACACAATACTTCAAACACACTGGAATAATATCACAAACCAGAACTAGGATAAAAGTTGTTGATGTCTTGCAACATTGGGTATTTTAACATCACTTTATCAATTAGTCAATTGCTTGACAGAATCTTATAACAGAAATACTTGCAGAAGCACAAAATTATTTTGTCTCCCCATTTCTAATAACAAAGGACTATTAAAAGTTTGCATTTTTCTCTTTTGCAGGTTTTATCTTATATTTAATGAGGATTACAAGATGAGTTTAGTTGCTTTAATCCATGTAAAACATGCTGGAGGTCCTGTTTGCAGATTCACAGGACAGATGCACGAGTAAAAACATCTACCCAGGTGGAGGGGGAGGAGATTCCCAGCTGTCCAAATGAAAGATGGAAGCCTGGGAATACAATACCTTAACAAGCACAATAGTGCAAACAACACACTAAAAACAGGTGTGGGTGTTACTGATTAAGAAATTCTAGTGTAACAATATACCACCATTTCTGCAGACAGATGAAAAACAAGAACAAGAAAATATCCTTTAAATCAAACTCAAGAGTATTTAGTTATTCAACCAAATGCTGCTTAAAATGAAGCTTTCCAAAGCCGCCTAAATCCATGGTGCTAGTGTGTACCTAAGCTTAAACATTAGCCAAATGACCCTGAAAGCAAATAAAAAGTGACAAACCGGGAGGCCATCACACTTTGGTGTACACTTTAGACCCAGTCTTTTATTCACTAAATCTTCAAGTTAAGCCAATTGTTGGCACATTTGCTGCATATCGGTCTAGAATTAAAAGATTTGAAGAAATACAGACAAAAGTTCACGATGTGAGGACAATATCATAAAATCAACTAGTCAACAAACCATTTTGTTCATCTATTGTCCAAGTACAGAGAAATACAATGTGGATTTAAATAAGAGTGGATGATCAGAAAAAGAGAAAAATAACAGTTTACCTGTTCTTTCCGTCCCACCACAGAAAACCACATGTTTGAAACGTTTGTTAGTGCTGTCCAGAGCTGCATCCACACTTTAATGTCCAGGCTGGGACACACTCACATACACACACAGCTGCACACTCCTCCCTTTTATCCCAGAGAATGTTTCAACCTGCCAACATGCACTGACAAGTCCGAAACCTCCCAATTACACCAACAGGGAGTAATAATCCTTTCAGCCGAACTTCAGTGTTTAAAAAAGAAATATTTACTCTAGTGTGAATAACTGCTGAGGCTGAAGTAATTCCAGTATGTAAAGCTAAAGAAGATGCGGTGAATTCCATGAATATTTCCAGGTACAGATAATCTTCCACAAGCTCCTGGCTGCAAACAGAGGTAAAAGTGTCAGCCGGGTCTCCAGCTGGTCAGACTGAGGTGGAGCGCTGACTGTCTCTAGCAGAAAAGCCAACCCACCTACACACCCAGTCACACAACTGAGCCAAATTATGCCCTCTTATATAACCTAGAATGTGAGCAGCTGACAAAATTCTCTCCACCTGTAGTCCCATCCCACACACAATTCAGCGAATGCTCCCTTCCTCATCTGTACACAAAGCGCTGAAAATAAACAGAGCAATGAGGTTTCCTCAGCAATCCTTCCTTCCCGCACTCGCCCTCTATGAAGTCTGCACACAGCACAGAGGAAGACATTTGTCTCCAGCAGGAAACAGTAGAAAGACACAAAAATGACCTCATGTTTCAACTTCCAGAGGTACCGTAAATCTTTAGGATCTGATTTAATATGACCTAAACATTATTTCTCCTTTCTGACTGGAAACAATTGCACAGCATTTTGAGTATTGTCTAATTAGATTTAAATCAGCAAATTCTGCCCAGCAAAGAGCATCACTCTTCTACTGTATTTTGCAAATATTAAAAAGAAGTTATATCCAGGACTCTGGTGAAAATCCATCTTAAACATCCAGTGTTGCAAAAAAAAAAGAAAAAAAAAGCCATATGCCACAACAACTGGATGAAAGTGATCCGTAGGTCAAGCCTCACAATCCACTTCTTTAAAACAATGGGTAAAACATCCGTGTTTAAGTCACCCAGATGTTTCTGAAACTGTTTAGTCTCGGAGTTTCTGTCAGACTCAACAGTGAAAACAGTCTATTTGAACAGGCAGTTGTTTCTCTTAGCCCAGTGTCGCTCAACCTCATTCACATATACACAGACCCAGCCACAATTTGGAGGAGAAAAAACAAAAAAACAAAACCCAAAACATTCTTGTTATTTTATTTCAGAAAATATGCAGCATCTCCTGTAAAATAGAGGAAAAAGAAGGCCTGCTGGAATTGAAACCTCATTCACAAAGACTTTCAGGTGGTGTTTCCTACCTTGGCGGCCACAATGCTGAGGCCCATGCCATTGTGCTTCTTCAGAGTTACCGTGACAACCTCTGGCTCCTTCCTCATTGGCTAAAAAGAGAGACAGACAGAAAAGGAAATCTGATTGAACAACGGGGCTTCTTTAAGCAGCCTCTTAGAAATTCTGCAACTGTTTGGTGTTTGGCGTATTCCCTTTAATACATTATGAGGCAAAATAGGACTGGAGCTGAAAAAAAAGGGTGGGAAAAGAGAAGGGAGGGAACCAATGGAGGAGGGATGAAGCGAATGGTAAAGACCACAGAGGAACCTGTGGTTGCTGGAACTCAGTCAAGAATGAAAAACCACATCATGGTTACACACACACACACACACACACACACACACACACACACACACTCACACACACACTCACACACACCTCATTTAAGAAGGGCTGGGTGACTTGGCTGGGTGGAGAGAAAAACCCAAAGAGAAAGAGGGAGGGAGACAGACAGACAGACAGACAGACAGGGAGGCAGGCATCTACAAAATTTTCCTCATAAAACTACATAATAAATGTGGTGATACTGACTGATGGAAAAGAATGCTCCAGCTGAAGTGTGGTAGAGATTTTATCTTTAATTCAATATCAGTATATTGCGGTACTTGCTAATCTGTCAGAACATCCAGACTACAACAGAAATAACCAAAGGACAACTACAAGTAGAATTATAATGCTATAGCTTCATTGCATAAATATCTGCAGTGTGAAAGAGCAAATATGAACTGATGGCAGTAACACTGATACAAGTTATTGGTTTCTGCTTCTTTTTCCTCACAGTGGCTATGAAACGATATCTTCGAGCAACTTCTCTATTAATAAAGATGAGAATTTGCGAGAGCCAAAAACAAGCTATTTTACTTAAAATATGGCCACATCAATATAGTAACATTTTGTTCTCGTGCTTTCTACAGGGATAGTTATATAAGGCTTTCTCTGTAAAGTAGCATTATGCCTCCAGCAAAAACTTGCTGATTAAAAGCAGGCCTAAATATAGGTATTTTTATGTAATTTTTCTTTTTTTAAGAGCAAAGTTAACTTTGAACTTTGGTCTTTATAATACAGTATATAGAGCTATTAGGCTCTAGTTATTGACAATTCAGTCTACAGTTAAATTTCTTAATGGCCAAACATTCGAGATATAAACACACTCATGTAGACATATATATCAGTATAATTTAGCTTGAAGTTACCTTATAACACAAAAATTTGTAATGTTTGCTTCAAATTTCTTTAAATGTGAAGTGTTAAAACCACTCTCCATAAAATCCACTGCAATTATACAAAGCAGAGGCCTCAACCTTTCTAGACTGGCCAAAGACACCATTTATCCTGGAGAATGTGATTTAGTGTGTGTGCATGTGTGTGTGGTCTCTCAGTTCAAGGAGCATGATTACATCGACTTCAAAAAGGGGCCATTTACTTTTCATAACAACCTACACAAATGACTCCTCCTCCTCCTCCTCCACATGAACACTTAGACTGACAGGCACACAAAGGCAAGTTAATCGACACCAATCACACTAAAGTGTGAGCCTGGAAAATAAAATTATAGACCATTTTTATTGTAAATCTCTACCACTAACAGCCAATCCACCCAAGCACGCACACTGCATTTCCACTATAATTGCCCCGGTTGTCACAGGTCTCACATTTCAAGGCTACAGACTAAACGTAGGCATCTCATTACCATGTGTGCAAAGGCACAAGTTAGTTTTTTTGGTTGTGTCATTAACAACATTCACACAGGAGACACTTTTTTCCTCATTTTGTCATGTTAGGACCGGTGACTTATGACAATGTTGTTGTAGAAAGCGAATAAAAAGAGGTCAAGACATGCACTTCCACACGTGCCATCTACACCCAAATCAAAGCAACTTCCTGGTTTAACTTTTCTATAAACAGTTTAAATATGCCAGACATGGAGTCACGTTGTCTCCTGCTCAGTTTCTCTTCAGGAATTTTACCTTTTTTAGTCCTGAAATGCACTAGGAACCCGGTTTGTGCTTTCATTCTGTTATATCTTTGACTACCAGAGCTCATGTGCAATCTCCCCTAAATCCATTATAATAAAGTAGAAAAGATGTTCTAAAGAGACAGGGCATTTTCATCCTGAGGTTATTCCACATCTGTTTTTGTGACTTAAAATGTATGTCCTCACTTTACACTGCCTTAGTTGTCAGTTCCACTGTATATTTCATGACCAGACTCCATGAGCATTAGCATGAGCATTATTGTCCTGCTCAAAGTCCTCAGTGGCACCCCTTATAAATATTCTCTCTCTCACACACACACATACATCTTTCAAGAAGGACACAAAGTGTTTGTGCGTTAACTTCCTACCATCTCAGAGCTGTCAGCAGCAGAGAAGTGGCTTTCACAGTTAGCTCCCTCAAAATGGACAGTCCAGGTACCAGGCGACCGCGGGTGGGGTACTAACCTGCAAAACCCTAGTAGACGGAGGATATTCATTTTAAAGCAGATTTTAAGGGCACACCAAAACACTGATGATTTTATTAAACAGGTTCTTGGAACCTTTGAAAACAACCTTGAACAATTTGTCTTTACCTCTTTGCAGCAGTGGCTCTAGAAAGTCCTGTAGACCGTTGGGCACACTTCGCACCACATCGCAGGAGTAGCCATCCTCAGGAAGAAGAAAGGGAAGCTGAAGATCTGGGTCCTCCTCCAGCTGAACCTCTCTTCCATCACTCCTTGCCAGTTCATCTGCTGTGTTTTCTGCCACAGCCACCACATGGTCTATCAGTTCCTGCAAATACATAAGCAGCATGCATGTCAGAGCACGACAATACTCACTAGCAGCAAAATTTCCTCAACGGATCTCAAGAACAATGGCCATCTAGTGTGCATTTGTCTTACAGGTGGGATGTAAGGCTCATCTGGAGCACAATGGTAGTTGGTCATAAGGGCATGAAGCTGTAGTGAGTTGAGCTTAAAACAGGTGTTGTGGATGTTCTGCACATCTTGCATGGAGTATTTGTCCATGGTGAGCAGCGTAGTAGCCTGGAGGACACAAACATATCTTCAGTTAGCTAGTGTATCTTCCTTTATTCATATTCTGTATAAATGTGCTACATTTCAACCTTTCTTCAACAGCTGCAGTGACAAAACAATCTGGTTCTCAAGGAACTTAAGCACTAAATACCATAAATGACATTTAAACCAACGACAAAAATCTTACTTGCACAATCCGGCTGAGGTGGCAGTCAGCAGCCAGCTCCAGGCCCTGTTTCTCCGCCCAAGCCTCAATGTGACTGAGCTGCTGCCGAAGGATTGCCCCCCAGTAGTGGCAGCACAGGCCCGACTCTTTGTCTGTCACCAGCTTGTTGAAGAGCCACATGTTGATGAAATGGAAGAGTTGTGAGAAGAGCTGGATGGTCAGAGCAGCATTGACCCGACAGCGCCGCAGTAAGGACATTGCCCCCGTCAGAGTGTGCAGGACATCCTCTGGAATAGAAACAAGCAACAGGCATTTAAGGGTGCGTGCACATACGGTATATCATGGTGCATGCTTAATAAAATGTTCTGCCATGTTTGAGAGTCCTCAGACATGAGAGGCTAAAAACAGGATGTAGAACTCTTCAGTAGCTTTTGTCTTTTAAGTGTGTGTTTTTTTTTTGTTTTTGTTTTTTTACCAATTTTGGGTCTCTGTGGATTATGTTCCTCAGGGTCATCCAGGAAAGCTGGCATGTAGTTGTTCAGATCAGCCTGGAGACAATGAACCAAGTACCTACATCCACATATGAGAGCTGGTTAAAAACAGGCTACACAACTACAGTAAAGCTTCCAACATAAATATCCATCTGTTAGGTCTCTTACATATCAACTTTAAATTAGGGACTAGCTCTGATTGTACAGCTGCTTCCATGATTGGAAAGAAATGTGTTCAATCATGAAATACAGCAATTTTTTAACATGTAAATTATTTACCAAAATATGTTTCTTGATTTTACAGAACTAGGAAACACCTTTCATAGTAACGCAACATCAACTCATACAAGCACTGACACACAGACTGACTTGAAAGCCATCTGAACCAGGTGGGCAAGGATGTCCTGGGCGTCCAGCGTGATGCGGTTTAAGTCTCTGTCCTGCTTGATGAAGTTTAGCAGCTCTGAGGCATTGGCCATCCAGAAAGCCAGTGCTCCTGCAATGTTCTTCTGCTTCTGTAATATCCCATTTACAGCCACACACAAACAAACACACAAAGAACACACACGTAATAAGCAGCTGCTCGTACAACAGCATAAAGCTAGAAATGAAATCTCAATCAAAAGTAAGGTTTCCATTGAAGTGACAGCCAGAAAGAGCAATTGTTATAACAGGGATAGACTCAGACCTGGCCCACCCTGCCAGCTTAGTGCAGAGAGGAAATGTGGTCATTACTATCACTGTTAAGGAGGCACTTGATCAATTTCTTGAGTTTTCATTTAGTCAATTTTAAGTCACAAAACATTCCTTCTTTGAGATAAAAATGACCACTCTGTCTTTTTTCCTCATAGACACAACTCCTCTAGTCACCAGCTTCCTCCGCTAACAATAACAATATATTAGACTTCCGGTCTCTGGCAAGAAGCGTGGACGTACATTATGGAGTTTTCACGTGTCAAATAGCAAGTACTCATACAGCAGGTAAAAATAACATCATAATAACATTAATCCACACAAACTAGTTGGCTCATTCATTCTTAAATAAATTAAGCTGTAACTAAGGTTTGGTAAGGTTTACCAAAGGCTGACATGGAAAAGAGAGTCAGGCTGAGCAATTTTCTATATTCCACAAATATAAAGTGCTGAACGCACATTGTGGAGATTCTAACTCCGCAACCACTTGGCATGTATGTAAACAGCCTTTGTAGACTAAAATTACCCATCTGTGAAATAAAAAAATGCTAATTGAGCAATATAATGAACCAAAGTAATAAAAATGTCAAGGAGAGATTGATATTATAGAGCCAACAATGAGTGAATGCTAGACTTTCAATGCTCCACATGTCAGACCACAGCCTAGATTTGTGATTCTAAAATCATAAGGGAGGACAGAGTTTGGTGCCTGAGGAGATGATTGATTAATGTCCCAGATGTCCCACGCCAGAGAAGTTCACTCACTTGCTCTCATCTATCCCAGCCTTAAAAATGTAAAACAAATACAAAACAAAATAACTTCCATTCACATTAGCCTGAGAATGAGAAATGGAACCAAGAGCATCCAAAACAAAACATATAACAAGGACAGTGAGCAAACATGAAGAACACAGACAGCTGGTTGAAGACATTAAAATCCAGAACAGATGAATGAAGCGCAGGTGTTTCGGACGGATGCAACATGTCTGTTATCCACACTGTTGAGTAGGAAAAGCAGGATGTGGTGTCAAACAAAATGGATGCCACAATAAAAGATGGAGCACTGATGGACAAATGTGGTTGGCTTTGCTCTTTTTTTGGTCATTTTTTCCCTCTATTAGTACCAGGCAGGTCCAGGAAACTGAATGGAATTAGTTGGTTGAATATGGCTGTGGTTGCTTAGTGTTCCAGCTGTGGGAGGATGCGTTATTATGGCTTTTTTCTGTTTCTGTTAGAATGGAGTGAAAAAAGCAGCAGCAACAATGAAAGGTTGGCCAAAACATTAAAATAAAGCAGTAGCAAGTAGAAGTTGGAAAAACAGAGTGTAGTTAACAGACTGGCTAGGATGAGCAACACATTTCTACATTAAAAAAGGCCTTTTGACTTTAGTTGTATTTGGCTAAGATAGTTGTAAGGTTAAATTTAATTGAAATATTCCAGTGTTGTGGCAAAGTCAACGGGTTTTTAACGTAGCAGACAATCTTGAGTCCCAGTGCAAGTACAAATGATCAAATAAGTGTCTGAGTACCTTCATCTAAATTCGCCATCACATTACGGTAATTGATGTCAACAAATATACAGTATGTACAATCACAGTCCAAACTAAAGTCACTAATAGTCAGTGTTTTGCATGTCCAAGTTTAGAAATGTCAAATTTGGGCACTTGGCTCTTTACACCTGCCCAAAATGTCACTGAATTTGCACATTTAAGTCATATATTACACATTTAATAATAACGTACCGGTACTTTTCAAATGAGAGGGAAAGCGTTAATGCACTTAGAATGTATGAAATAATTCATATCACGTATAAGGAACGCCACTTGTAGGCCTAAAAACTATTTAATCACATCAATTATAATTTTATTCCATCTAAGCAATATTAGTTAGTTTGAATTTTCCAACTTGATATATTGTATCACCCAAACCAAGACAAAGAGAGAAAGAAAGAATGAGGGAGGTAGACGAGTCTGTAGCAGCCATATCGTGGTGTGCCATTGTGCTATCCTACCTGATCCCCTTCAGGAATCTCCTGGATGGAAGGAGGGGGAGGAAGAGGAGGTAGAGGAGGAAGAGGACACATTCACAGGACAGAAAGAGAACACGTCAACAGCTACAGTATGGACACAGCTATGCAACACACACAAACTTTGACACACTCATGAACCAGTTGAAGAACATAAATGATGAATGTCAGCTGAAAACAACATGGGGTCATAAAATATTACAGGATTTCTGCTCGTAATTAAAGCAAAAATGGGACAAAGAAGAAGCAGAACAGAAATGGTAAAGTCTCATAAAAGCTAACAAAACTTAGGACAAGTGTGAGACCTTCAATTGTAAAGTATTTTGGTAGGTTTCCAGGTCTGGAGAATGCCAGAAAAATGCATTTAATAGACAAAAAAAAA
>BJFM01000665.1:231208-250862 GCA_016586285.1 Arothron firmamentum | reverse complement strand
AAACAGGAAGAAACTTGCTGTCTTAGTTTTATTTCATTACAATGGGAAAAGTTAGCGGATCACACAGACCCTGCACCCTCCACATTCATTGACCCTACAAGCTCACAGCCGTTAGTGTGTGTTAGTACCATTCTGAAATGAGACCTGATGGTTCCTCAAGCACAATTTCAGCATGACAGTTCAAAGCCCAATTGGCCTTTAATGGTATTTAGGATCCCATCAGGCATGTTTAGTTAATGATATGAGGTTTACGACAGACAAAAGGAAAGTAAAGAAAATGCAGAAACAAACTGTTAGGGTAGGAAAATGTCACATGTTTCAGATGAGGATTTTTTCCAAAATGCTCTCAAAAAGTTGTGTGCTTTGTAGAATCCCAGCAATGTCTGTATGTTGACTTTTTCAGTGGTTTATGATGGACATACCTTTGTGTCGTACTCACTCCTCTAACCCACTTAATCTACTTCTAAAATTAGATATCTGACCCAAAGCAGCAGCCTCCATATACAGGGGAATCCATGCTGTCAGAAACATCAGCAACATAAACTGTGATTCACTCACCTAAGCAGGCAGAACAATCTTACGTCACGTTATGATCCCGGAACCATTTATACAGTGCTACTGGTATGCTCAATGAACACAATAGTTAGCATTTTGCTGATGTGTACACACCTGGGCTCAGCTCCACAAGGTATGGCAGCTTCTCAGGAGGCAAGGAGCTACTGCTGTCTTTTCTCATTCCTTTGTCATCCACTTTTCTTCCCTTCCTTCCTTGATAGTCTGGAGGTCTCTTCTTCAGCTGAAACACCAATGCTCCTGACAAACAACAAAGTAACAACGATACATTTTAATGGTTTCACCACTATAAGGTTCTATATCTACACAATTACTTCCAACCAAATTAAATCTGTAATTACTGTGATGCAACGACAGGGGGCAGTAAAATACCAACACTAAGGAAACTTGTTTTCAATCAACTGTATGTTTGTTTGTGAGCATGTGTCTGTGTGTATTACCTCTGTCTGCAGGCCAGTCCCTGAAGATCTGCAGCGGGCACTCATTATCATCCAAAATCGCCTCCTTGCCAGACTTGTCATCTTGCTGCACAGACACAAAAACATACAACATTCAATTGAGCACCAAAATCCAATCATTGGATTATTGTTCAGATTTTAATAACCACAGAACAAGTCAAGAAAATTTTCAACACTGAAGTCTTTCAAATAATTTTCAAAAAAACAGAGGTTTTCTCATTGATTTTCATTCTGTAATGACTTAATGCTAAACGAAAGCTTTATTAATATTGCAATTTTGTAAACTTTAAAAGATCTATGCTGTCCTATACAGCTTTCATCCTCTTGAGTGTAATCTCATTGAAGATCTTCCAGCCCGACATAAACACACACAGCACACTAGCACACGTGCTTATTTATCACATTCATCAAACTAATGGAATCTGTGGCATGTGTGTATCATCTTAAGAGGTGTTCTCACTGCGTATAATGTGAGAGCAGGACTTATCTCATATGACTGGCGATTTGAGTGGATAGATGGGGGAAAGAACGTGAAGAAGACAGCCAAGTTCACCATTATGGCTCCACACACCCAACACACAGCATTTCTTGCTACATTAACACTGAAATTGATTAATCTCAGTATTTTCAAAGAGCCTTCTCCATCTTCATCATTTAATTAGTTAAGTGTGTGCATGTAAACACCATATAGGTGAGCGCTTTTGAGCAAGTGACGTGACCTTGGCTGTCATCTGAAAACCCTTTTAGAAGAATAATAGCAATGTTTAAAGACGACGGAAAAAACATCTGAATTTATTTACACAAAACGGCAGAATATAGGTTTTTAAGGGCACTGAAACCAATGTGGATGGCCAAAGACTTTCTGAAGTGTACACAGTGCCGTGTTAATTATAAAAAGAAATCTGAAAATAATCTAATCATTGTTTACTGCAAGAGACTCATTGAAGTGATGTGTATAGAATGAGCCATGTTACCCGGGCAATGCAGTACTCTCTGGGGTTCTCTTTCTCCAGCCCGTATTTTTCTAGTGCTTCTACCACAGCAAAGTCTGCAGTGTCTCTCGTGGAAAGTAGGATGGTCTTATACGGGATGTTTGGCTTCAGGCTGTCAGCATATATTCGCAAAGTGCCTCCTGGACAAACAAACAGCACATGTTGTTGGCTACACCATTTGCAGGTTATTGATTATTATTCAGGAATGTTAGAATAGATATCATCAAGAACCATTCCAATGCTACATGAATCTAATTACTTTCATTAAATGTATATATATATGAGCAAAACTGAATATCAGTCTAACAACAATCCAACTGGATGACATACATGCATAAAATAACAGAAAACCAAATTTAACTGCACTGTCTTTAGAGGTACAAACATTTCTGTGGGTGTGTCTTCAGGAAAGCAAAAAAGATTCCCAGAAGCATTCCATGAGATGAGCTTATTTTAAATAAGACTCTCTGCATGAAGAACCTCATCATGTTCATCCAACCACAAGTGACCTTGTCCAACTGTGGGTGTTGTGTGTGGACACTGTTGAAACTGTTCTGTTGATGGTTCAGTGGTCCATCTGTTTGTCTGGCAGAGGAATCAAGTAATGTCTGAGTCACATACATCTTTGTGTCATTTATTCAAATATGTTTTTTGGAGTTTGCAAACATGGCAGCCTGTGGCTACAATCATCATATGGCCTTCTGAGGCTCAGCCAATGCAAACATGATGGAGAATAATCAGTGAAGTACAGTGAACTTGTTTAGTTTAGCCATTTTTTTTAAAACTAAAGGGAATATCTCATTTCGGCCTTTGTCTCAGGACGTTGTATAAACATTACTTGTGATGCAGACAGCTAAAGAACACATCTACCAGCTTTTCATTCCAGCTCTCCTTGCACATTTTTTGAGCTCTGTTGCACAGGATAAGGAGCTGCAGTGAACTGTGATTTTCAGGTCGTTATGCTGATTTTCCTGATGTTCCCATCAGGTCCGCCTTAAGCCACACAAAGCTCCATCTCTGGCTGACTCGGGCTTCTTTTCACTCAAAAAGGGTAAGATTTCCCACATTCATCCAGTGAGCAGGTGTCCCTGTTACCCTTAATATAAATGCCAAATTGTGTATAACAAATCTTTTCAAACTGGTGACTCAGAAGTGGGGAATAATATTTTATTTTTATCTATTCACACACTCAGCAGCTGCTTCTGCCTCAATAATTGATTGGTAGTGCTGCTTATTTAAAGTTCCCTTATGTGAAAAGACGCTTTTCACGACTGCATGAAATATCCTAGTGGTCTAAAACCTTCACTTCATGGTTCTCATGAATCATGTTAGGTTCCTGGGAATGTTTGGTCAGTGCCGTCTCTGCGTCTGAAATGTATATTCTCCTAAATGTGCCAGTGTTTTGGTTTTCTCTCAGAAAGACATCAAACTATAAACTGAATAAAAGTGGATGATGTGATTTACCCGAGTCAGGCCTCCCATCGCTGCTCATGAACTCCTGCATGCGTTTCTCCAGCTTCTGCTGGCGTCTTCTCTTCATCACCACCTCTGGGTTGGATATTGTCCGTGTGAAACTGGTCTCCGGCATATCTTTGTAAACCTCTGCTGCCAGACGACTGTTTTCTCTAAACCAGTAAAAAAAGAAGATGATTGAGCAGTGAAGAGATGCAATAAAAGACAAACAGACTGGGAAGCAAAGGTTCAAAGCTTCAGTTTATTTTTCCCTTCAGTATGTCTTGGTTTAGAAGAAAACGTGATCCTCTCTATGGATTGTAATGATGTAATTGATGGACATAAAGATTAACAAAGGAAAATATGTTATTTTACCCGTCCTCCCTGCTGAGAGCCTGCTCGTCTCCATCAGGAATCCTGGCGAATTCCTTCTCTCTCTTCTTTTCCTTCTTCTTCTCTTTCTTGGACAAAGTCCTCTTAAAGTTCTGGATCACTCCGTCTTTCTCTTTTTCTGGCCCGTTACTCTGACTCTTCTGGTAAAAGGAAAGAAGAACAGATGAAGACGAAGCTAGGGACACATTGTGGTTATTTTATGTGAAATAGCAAAACATTAATGTCTTCACTACTTTAATGGTGAAGATGAAGAGGGTGGTTTTCTTGACAGGATACGTGGTGTTGCAAATTGATGTAAATCAAATATTAATAACAGAATTTTTGGTTCTTTTGTTTCAGTTTTTCAAATGTCAACCGGCTGACCTTGGGTAGGATGTCATTCTCATTCTTTAGGACAAACCGTCCCTCTCTGTCGTCTTTGTTCCAGTTCAACTGAACAACAAGAGGCTTCTCGTCGAGGTCCAGCTGACGCTCTTCTATCACAGAGACACAGACATCCATGTTAGCACATCTTCTCACTGACTGTGCATATTCCTAGAAACAAACTTTCACATTTTTAAGATACATTTATGTTCTTTGTGGAACTTACCACCACTGACATGGACCTCATACAGGGAATATTTTGGTGAGGACAGCATCCTCATGTCTGGTCTGAATTTCTCAGCCAATGTCTCGATGACATCTTGTGTTGTTGCTGTGCTGGACACTCTGATACACTTTGTAGCGAAGTTGCCAGCAACCCGGTCTTGGAAGTAGAATCGCATCACACCATGGAACTCTAAGTCCTGTTGAAAACAGGGATGAGACCAGGAATCAGGAACGTTTCTTGTATGCATGCAGGGTGTTACTGTAGCAAATGTTCAACGACTCCACAGTAAGGAGTGCTGGATTCCCCGGGAATTATTCTGAATAATGTTTGTCAGAAGAGAATGTAAAAAGCTGGACCGGTAAAGATATTCTTACAGTTTATGTATCCTAGCTGCCAGAAGTTTTAAAAGAGCACTTTTAAGAACTGAGAAGATTACTACAGGAACAAACAATCATGGGTGTGTGTGCCCAACAGCCGAGACTCGGAAGTATAGCAAGGAACGGTAATCTGAGGCAAGACTTCTACTTTATTTAAGTGGATCAACCCAACAACAGTGTGCACTCATTGTCTCCAATTCACAGCATTTAAGAAAGATAACTTCACGATTTGGGGACAAAAGCTAAAAGGCAATGAAAAGTGATGCCAACTTCCTTTTCCCCTTAAAAACATATTTTTTCCCCTCCCTTTTCCATGTTTAACAGCAGCTGTGCCACTGCGTGAGAAAACCAATGGAAATGCATGTAGTTTCAATGGGTGAGGGTGGATCTCAGAGAGCTTGAGAGAGGTGTGTTTAGTAATTTACTGCTGGAATGTGGCTCATTGAAGTCGCCATTGTTAAGCTTGCGCAAGCATTGGTAACTGTTACTGTGGAGACACTGGTCCACTTCAGTTCAAACCAATCCCAGCTCAGCACCAGGAGTGGATAATTAACAAGCTGCCCAACACGCTCACAGCATGGACTGGACAAGTCCAAGCTACAGCCACGCGTGTGTGTACAGTCCAGTGCAACAGCGGAGTTCATGTTGCTGTCAGACACCTTCTGTTTGACTGGATATTAGAGCAATCCATCAAGAAAAAGTCTGACAATTTATCACCATCAACATTCCTTAATGAGGTAGTTTTATGGCCATGCGTGTTTTCATATCAACATTTACTGACCATAGTCCAAACACAAATGCTCATGATTTCAGCAAAGGCTTTCACAGGCAATTTGATAACTCTTTAAAAATGAAAGAGATCAAAGTTCTATTCCACAAAGTATAAGCCTAAAACAAAATGGCATATAGGTATAAAGCAACATGTTGCAAAAAAATAATACTTTACAATAAATTACAAATATTAAATATTGCCAACACATACTGCATGTCTTTTAGGTGCATTTCTTGTATGTGAACTGACCAATATTTACAACACAATACAGGCAATATTGTAGATGGTTGTTATCACTTAGATAAAAAATGGTGGGGGGGAGAGGGACAGTGTGTGCTCAGCTTGGTGTTGACAGATGACAGATATTTAGAGTAAGCCCATTTTCACTCTCCAACAGAGGCCAGTAAGTAGTTTAGTGATATCATAACCCCAAACATAGATGATTACACCAGTGAAAAAGCAGCTCTGGGAACCCTGTCTGGAAAACACATATATGGTATACACACAAACATATACATTTAAGGCTATGGGAATGTGGGCAGGTCCTGAGGATAAAAGATAAATCTGACTCATCAAGCTTTCTGACTAACACCTTTAGGGTCAAAGGTCTGCGAGGAGAGAGGTGAAAGGTTGTATCTGTGAGTTCATTTCACTTTCAAACTGTAAAACTCAGACACCATCTGGTGTCTGTCACTTATCACTTCATATGTGTGAGAGAGTACAAACAGCATGATGGGTGTCACACACATCCAGTTCTCTTTGTAGCAAAAGCTGAAGAAAGCACAGCCTTTTACGTCATACAATAACAAAAATATAGTCTGGTCTATAGCAGGCCTTAAACTGGATTATTTTTTTTACTGTTTGGAATACAACAAGTGGTCAACGTGGTAAACCAGCTGCAAAGATTTGATGTTTTACTAGTGTTTTTAACTACTTCAATGTTACAGTGGCCACACTATGCACACTTTTCAACAATGATCTCTCAGCAAATTTCATTTGTTTTATAATTTCTGCACCACTCATGACTAATTCTCCTACACTCTCATGAAACTGCATCGTGTTTCAGTAAAATTCTCAGTAGAACCCACCACTACGCAATCTGAGTCCATTTTTTCTTGCTTCGTATTTGCCTTAATAAGACACTGTGAGAACAAAAGGGCGCGAACCAATGCTCCAGAACTTCTCTCAGACAGAGGTGCACAACCCCATGTGACAGACAGAAGTGCACAATCATCAGTCATCATCTCTCCACAAGGGAGGAGGAAAGGACAGGAAATCAGTGGTGTTAATAATAATGCACAACTCAGGAGGACTTCAGGGCCTCAAAGGAAGGTTTACACCATCCACAAGTGTGTTCGACAAGTAAGCTTCAGAAAAACATCATAATCTTAATGAGATATAAAATTCATTGTCTGCTCTAAGGAAAGACCCTGAATCCAGGGTTTATTGCGTTAAATGTTCTTTCAAGCAAATCTTAATAAAAACACAACAAATGCTAAATTGTCAACTTTGTGGTAAATTGGAGCCTGGTTACAGTTTTAAATGTGCTCATTAAGAACTTCATTTGTTGGCTACTAACACTGATTCTTTTAAACACACTGTACAGACTGTGACACTGGGAGAAAGGGGGTACTTTCCAGATGTAAGTAGTGTGAATATTTGACACTGAAATGAATTTGAAAAAGGGAGGAGATGAGTATTCAGGATGATGGATATTGCACAGCCAGAACAGATTCCAGCTGCTGTGCATCATTTTTTGTCTTGTTCTCTCTAACACACACACACACACACACACACACACACACACACACACACACACACACACACACACACACACACACACACACACACACACACACACACACACACACACACGCCTAATAACATAAGTCCCTGGGTCAATATTGTTGCAGCCCCACCTGCTGTAACAGGGGATTCCTCCCTTAGCCTGAGTCTAACGTCAGCTTTTATGTGGGAAGGGGAAACTCATCAGTCCACAGATCCCAGCAGAGATTTTTTAAACACCCTCAAACAGATTGAGAAAAAGAAAAGCATGAAAACACTTTTATCCACAATATTAAATGAACTTAACTATAGAAACAAAAGCATTAACTGCAGAAAATCAACATTTATTTCTGTTTATCTAGCCATATTATCGAGTCATGAGTGAACCTGCCAACAGGGCAGACATGTATCATTTCACTCTATTTCTTGAAGCAAAAAAGACATGAATCAACTCAAATAAATGTGGAAATCAAAGCCTGCTGCACTGTCCAAGTGAAACAACCACACATACACGTCGACTCAGTGGCCGTAAAGAAAAGCTTCTTTGTTCCAGGTGAGTTTCTACTCCGGTATCGAGCCTGCTCAGCCTCCACCCCCCATCCACCACCGTGCTGGGCTGAATTGTCTTGACAGAGTGAAGCATTCTGGGAAGGTATGGTATAAATCGTCTGGACTCCGCAGTGATGGCTGGCCACAAATCAGCCCTGCTTGCTGCCTCGATGCCTCCGTGTGCAACATACAAGGATCAAGGTTATCAGATAGCTGCTCTGCCATCGGAGGAAAGTGGGCATGCATGTTTGTGTAGGCGGGAGGTAATTACCTACCACAAGGCCATTAAGACCTGATGAGTTTGGGGTTGTTCACCTTTTCTTATATGCAGTATTTCCAATCCAAACATAAGTGGTCAGCTTTCAGTAGGTCTGGTTCACCTCGTCTTAGCCTGTAGCTCCTTCGGCATTTCCTCTAATCTTTTTTGAGCAGATCTAAACCTTTTTACAAGTTGTACTGTTGCAGGAGTATAGAATATATAATGATATGGAGAGAGGCAGAGAGAGGGGTGTTCACAGAAAGTCAGGAAGGTCACACATGCTTCTAATTATGCTTGTGTGTGTCTCTGCGTGTGCAAGTCCAAAAGCTGATCAATAACTCTGCAGTGGTTGACGGGTTAGGCTGGTTAAACACAGCACCTTGTGATCAGAGCTATGGAGTTACACACAAACAGAAAGCAAGGCACCAGTATGACCTTACTGGGGAGATTAAACAACTAAAACATTCACGCTGATAAACGGAGGTAGCTTTAATAATGGTTAGTGGTCCTGTAACTTTTTATTTTTAATCAGTCTCTTGTTTGCCTCATATCCAAGGTCCTAACAGTAATTAATGGCTGTGTTCTGTGGCCTGTACCACTCTATTCATTCGGCACTAATATCATCTGGGTTCAATTAAGATTTCCTCCCCTTTGGGGGCTTAATCCTGTAAATCATGTCATGCTGTTAATCTACAAAGTAAAACTTCCAGTAGAGATTAACCCAAACTCAGAGGTCATCTGATAGTAACAGAATTGCTGGTATTTATTGTGGATTTTCTTTTATCACTTTATGAGGTGAAGAGATGCTGTAGCAAGAATGAATAACATTCTAAGCATTCACTCCTGTTGGGTGAGGTTTCGTTGAACTTGCACCTTTCTACCTCAATCATGCTTTGCTGTTTGCTCACAAAAACAGTGACTGATAACTAGAAGACATGGCTGCATCTAAAGATGGATACCTTACTCTCACGTACAGTAGCCACAAGCGCAACCCAACACCAATCTAGTGAACACTGCCAAGACAACCACCTGGTAGATGGGTTTTATGTTACATTGGAACTGGTTAGCTGACCATACCCACTTCTCAAATGTCAGGTGGACACTGAAGATGCTGGGAGAAAAATGCAGAAAAACACTACAATTAATCATATTTATTACACTATAAATAAAACCATGCTTCCACAAAGACACAATCAAAGGAAACTGAAAATGCCCTAAAAAGTAAAAAAGAAAAAAAAAGAAAAAAGAAACTGCACAACCACCCTGTTTTTTTCCTTGTTTTTCTTTCCTGCTTTCTTGATCTTCTACCTCCTCATCTGTTCTGTTCTGTTCTGTTCTGAGCCAAGAATCTCATCTCAAATAATAATGCTTGCAGGTCCAACAAAAACAAATACCATGCCGATGTCTCATCATTGTTTTAATGATTTTTAAACTGTACCGTGTCCTGGAGCATCCACTGGAAATAAAAAGCGGAGACAGATACGAAGCACCAAACTCAAAAGGAGAGACTGACTGTCTGGCTAATAAAGGATGCATGTTGACTCTGAACACTGTCCACCCAAAACACACATCATTGTGTTTGTTACTCTAACTGTGTAAGTTTTGTGTAAGTTTCTTCCTGCATGTGTGTTGAAGCGATTCTTTGAAAATGGGTTGGACAGCTAAGATCAACAAACGTGGGTGGGTGGAGCAGGTCGAAGGGAAGTCCCTGGCCCGGAGGTCTTCCACACGTTTGTTATTGTATTTTTTTGCTTCAGATTCTCCCCTAGGTCCTCATGGTAGGTGGGACAGGGTGCAGCTCTGCTGGGGTGAGAGTCCAGCAAAGTTTTAGCACCTGCTAGCTGCTACTCTGTCACTGAAGAGCAACATTTTTATCCGTTAGCTGTGCACAATCAAGTGACAAATCAGAACTTTTACCTTTGTTTTGTTGGGGGGGTATTTTTAACATTTATAGTCATTCATCAGCCATCATGTGATATGTTTTGACTGAGGCAACTACAATGACATCACAGAAAACCTCTTCAATAAAACTACAGAAACATGGCCTCTCCTCTTACGCAACATTTTAGCCATTGATCTGATGCAAAGCACCATGGGAACAGGGAGCGAGCTGTGCTTAACTCTCAGGGTCATTGGTCCGTGAATGCTGTCTGATCCCGTATTGGGTCATGTGATTGGCCAGTGGGTAGGTGAATGCCATCTGACTGACAGGTGGAAGAGCATATCTGCAGCCTGAGAAACCGGCGTAGCGGTGAAGGAGAGGGAGGGGAAAGGGGGCAAGGCTGGCAGGAGGTGACCAGGGCCTCTGAGGGGATTAACATGGTCTGACAGGCTGGCTGGGACAAACACACAAACACACACAGCTTTTAGGGCGGGCTGCTCTGCTGAGCACACACAATACACCGCTTGTATGAGAACAAGAGGATAGAGAGAAAAGATAGATAAGAGAGAGGCCAAATCACTGAGAAGGAATGTATGTGTGACAGGGGACAGAGCGTATATGGAGAGACAAGACTGCCATTATTTGCTACAGGTGCTTACAATACAAACTTCTCTGAGTTGATGCATTAATTGTTATCACTGGTTATCAGATTCTTATGCTATTCTTGAAATGTCTCCAGAATTCCAACGCTTACTGAACGATGACCTCGTAGCCCCTAAAGAGGGGGCTTTATTTCTCCAGTTTAATAAACTCGGCTTTCTCTCGTTTCCACAGGGAATCCATCCAGTAATCTGACCTTCTCTGTCTGGAATTCAACAATCAACTCCATTTGCATTCCAGGAATTCCAGGATCAGAGGGAGCTCTGAAACTATGACATTCTCCAGAATGATCTCCAGAATGACTGCAGATGCGCAGACACAGCGTATGTGTTAGTATGGATACCTACGGAGGGTTGATGAAGGTGTGCTTTACATATACTGATCAGATGTCAGCACAGGAGATTTAAATGCATTTGAAATGTTGTAAAGAACAAGTTTAATTCAAGGATGCTTTGTGGAAAAAGAGGGAAACCTTGATAAAACCCTTTCACTTTATTTTCACACAAGGCTTACATGGACTTCCTCACACATTTATGATGAAGAGCGGTGATAAATAACCTGGTTATCTTTGGTGAGTCCATCTTTCTTCCTAACAGACACCATCCAATAGGTGGAGGTCAGCTGCATTAATTACACCAGCGACAGCAGCAGTGATGCTGGACAAAGATGAGACTCTGACTGAGATATCACATTCAGGCGGAGAAACAAAGTGTTCTGACTTCAGATCACGCTGTCACACTGGAGAAAACAGTCAGTCATCACTGTACTCCTGTACGAATAAGATCCAAACAGTGACAAGCTGTAAACACTTATGTCAGAGAGGCGACCCTTACAGCAGAGGAGTAGTTTAAGATACTTTATACTACTTTCAAATATTTGGCTAAATATTTGCCAAATATGTCTTTTGGAAATTAAATATAAAATGTATTTCTATGATAAATATTATTTCATCTAAATTCAAATGAAACCAACATAACTGCAGGTGAACAGAGAAGCAGCCACACACCTCATTTAGAAACCTGTCAAAGACTGATTGTGTGTAGGCTACGCTAGGGCCGAGCCACGCAGTCTCTGCTCCTCACAGCTACAACGTTGCCATGGTTACACAGCCAGCCACATGACATGAGGAGATAGAGGCAGAAATGGGGAGTGAGTGCTGAGAGAGGGGGACAATATAATGTGTGTGTGTGTGTGTGTGTGTGTGTGTGTGTGTGTGTGTGTGTGTGTGTGTGTGTGTGTGCGTGCGCGTGCGTGCGGTGTTGTAGTTGTGGCTGAGGCCAGCAGATCTGTGAACGCAGCCTCCTCTGTGTTCCTGCCAGAGACTGCTACTATCACTGGCTGCTATAAACAGACATGCTTGACCCACACTGACCTTTTCATTCTCAAGTCAGACACCAGACAGTCAACAACCTAGCTCCCCCACCAAGCACATTAATTATTACTGCTTGATAATGTCTTCTCATTTGGGACTGTGAATTACAGCATGGTTGGGGGAAATTCAAGATGTTTTAAAAATTTTTACAAAAAAAATAGGTCAGTAATGCTCATCACTCATTTCACGTGTTAATGTTTTGCAGGTTTTTCTGTGAAACCTGATTTTGCCCTCGGGTTTACTTTCCATATATTTTTGCCTTCGACAGTTCATACTGGAGTGTTCCAGGAGCTGGAAATTGCTGGTAAAAATCAAACTAAATCAGATCAAAATCTCTCAAAAGAGCCAATTTTTCCACCTAGACGACAGGAAACCCACAATCTACGAACAACACACACTTCCTGCTTCCTCTGCTGCAGGGAAGTGGACAGAGGAGAGGCCGCTGATGTCACCGTGAGTATGTTTACATGCCACATTCTGGTCGGCGCAAAAGTGCACGTGGTTCCAGGTCGTAAACGACCAAGTCTCTCCTGTAGGTAAACAGTGGGATTTATGACATCAATATACGTACAAATCTTAAACTTAGATCTATTCAGTCCTCTATTCTACACACTGGAAAACAATCGAGTCAAAATGTGAGCATGTGTAATGATGGTTTGGCAGCTCACAGTGTTCTGTAGTTACCAGTGGTTTATTTGGCAGCAAAATATGTTTTGTTGCAGGAAAATGAGCAGAAGTACTGGTTTGGGACACAGCCCATTGTTTCGGATGTAGTTGAGCTGCTTAAATAAAAGTGGAAAGCTTTGCTTTAACGCCCCAGACAAGAGTAAAGATTTTACATCTTCTTTATCTGCATCGTTTTCTGCGCAAAAGCAAAAGGACACTTTAACAGGGTGCGATAGTACTCACCTGCAGGTTTTAAATACTTCAGATGTTACTGTAAACACTATCAGAAGTATCTGGCTCCAACCTGCTACACAGAAGACTCCTACAAGCAATTCATATCTACCAGATACATACAGCCAGAATGTTGCTGGCCGTAAATGCGCTCACAATCCTACAAAAAGCTCCAAACACATCAGATGATTTAATTCAATTATGCAATCTTTTGACAACTTTCAACTTTATAAGCACAAGAAACAATGAGCTAAAAAGCTATGACCAACTTATTCTTGTGTTATCCTTCTCACCCAAAGATAAATAATTCAGAAGATCTCATTTATAGTTTTCTGTTCTCTATCCTAGACATCTTTAAGACAAAAATGAAATAAGCTTTCCCACAACCTATATCAAAAAAATAAAAAACACTGTTGTGCAACACAAGTCATGCCTAAAGCCTAAACTTCAGCAAAAAAAAAAAAAGAGGAACTCTGTCAATAAATACTCTTTACATGCCATAAATACCTGCTATAGTTTTAAAAAATAATGAGTTATGCTCCAACAACACACAACAGATGCTGATTAAAAAGCCTCGCAAACCTCTGGTCTCGGTTAATCAGCCCCTCACGGCTAATTTAAACACATGAATGATTTCATACCTCAACGGCAGTTTGGTCTCAGATTAAAACAAAACACAGCTATCAGATGGTGTGTGTGTGTGTGTGTGTGTGTGTGTGTGTGTGTGTGTGTGTGTGTGTGTGTCTATAAATGTAAAGACTGTCAATTAGTTTAATCTCTTTGTACACAGAAAAAAAACATGCACAGGAGCATTCAGGGGAAGTCTAGACGGTGTGAAGGACACTTGTGCAGCTTTGGGGGCTCAAGCTGACCAGCTGACATATGGGGAGGGTGTGGCCCTGCAAGGAAGGCCATACATCTGCTTACATTTAATCATTTCACACTGGACTAAACTTTGAGCAGTATTCAGACACCCTGATTCTACTATAACGAGAGAATTATGGACTAGAGGACTTTAGTACAGACTTAAACATTCCTCACCAAACAAGGTTGTGCATGTGTGGTCAACAACCCATGCAATGACCAAAGGCTGGCCAGCTTCGATCCAGATAGATTAATCGGATCAAGAAGAGGAGAGGGGACCTTGTGGCCCCCATACACCCTTTTTTTGGGGGGCGGGGGTGGGGGGCTACCCGCCTAAAGACATTGTATTTAACGTATTGCATCAATCAAACCCATGACTCAAAACTAGTCATGTGTAAGGACGCACCAGTAAAGGCGTGGTGTAACGTGGACAATGAATTATTTTTAACGACTAAAACTGCATCCAGTCGCACTGAAAATGGTAGGGGGAAGTCGGTAAACAACTCACCTCAAGACGGGCGGTTTAATTACGCCACATTATGTTGCAGGGGTCAAATTATTGCTAGTCAAACAAGCAGCTCGCTTCAAGCTAGCTGCTCTACAGACAAAGCGGGGCGACATGACGTGCTTTGTAAGGTGCACTGACCGTGAGATTCTGTTATGGATTGATGGCACCAGCGTTTGAATGCCCCGTCTTTAAGTACTGTATTTACACCCAGCTTGCTGCTAATACTTTAAGCTTTCATATATTTGTCTTGCGTATCAAACAACCTCGGTGTGCTTGGGTTTGTCAGCCATTGCAGACACTGCTGCAAGCCCGCTACATGACCAACACGCACAGCTAATATTTACAAAATCTCATCTATTACTTGAGCGTCCTAAACAGCAATGCTGTGTGTTACACCGAGAACCTAGTATTTAGGCCTAATCTGAAATAATGGCAGGGTTCACGTTTGGTACAACTATCACAGGTCCTTTGCAAGCTAGCTAGCATGCTAGTCCCCATACATGCCGCTCCAGTTGTATTGGAGAGAAGACGCCAAATTCCGTTCAAAATCTGGAAACGCACTATTGCCATTTGTAAGCATTTGCACACATTTACTAATGAAAACTTTAAGAAAAAAATAAATATTCTTATATTTTCTTTCATTCCGGCATACTTGTATTGAAGAAGCACAAAATATTCATTATAACAAACAACTTTTGGAAATATCCCTTCTGTGTAGCTAGCTAACTTAGTCCACCAATTAAGCGTATGGCACCTAGAAGCTAGACAACCTTTAGTTTACATACAATAAATTTTGAATACACATGTATAAAAATAGCATTCGTTGCTTAATTTAATCGTCAGAAAGCTTATTTATCCATTTTAATGTCGCCGGACTGGCTGTATGGTTGATTGTGGCATTGTAAATCACCAAATTTTTCAATGGAGTTTGGCACCCGTTCTCTCAAAGGAAGTCTGGGGGACTCAACACCGACTAAACCACGCTGCCCACAATAGCTTCTTCTTTCAGCAATTGTAAGTCAAGTGTCAACCGATAGCAGCGTTACGGTCCACCATTCACCCTGGAGAGGCCCTGCCGGTCCGCGGCCTCTCCTGCTTCTTTACGGTGCCTCCTACCTCTGTCGGCCGGCTGATCTCGAACAGGTCGAGCCGGTTGGCGTTCCAGTGGTTGATGATGTCGGCCAGTTTCCTCCTCTCCTCCTCCCTGCTCCCCGACATGGTGGACAGCCTTCCGAACGCTCTCCGTCGAGCTGTGCTGTTAAACAAAACTCCCCGTAAGGTTAGTCCACAGCAGAAGAATCCAGCGGCGCAGAAATTAAAGGTTCAAATCGGCGGTTTTGTCGCCAGGACTGACTGGTTCGTCTCCGCTCACCGACCTGCTGTCTGATCTGTTGCTGACTCGCGTTCCCCGCGTGCCCGTGCTCGTTCGCGATGGACTCTGGATGGCCTTCCGGGCACGCGCAAAGTATTAACTATTTGAGCCCTGATAAACATGATTCAATACGCTGCTGCTCCGATTAAACTCTAGAAAATGGGGTTGAAAATAGCAGCACACAGCAGTGAGAAGGATGTCAATATTTTTCGCTTAGACTCTGTTCTTCATATCTTTTAACCTTTTGATTACGGTGTTTAGATGTGATCTATGGTGATATTTAAATTATTGTTACTTATACTGCTGTCTCAACGCTGCTTGTTCTTAATATTCGTCATCTACTCCAGACACAGGAGGGAATAGCATACTTTTTTTTTTTACTTTGCGTGCTAATTCAGCTTCCTAACAGCAGGTGCTGAATACCTCATAGCACTGTCAAGTCTCTCTCTCTCTCTCTTTCTCTCTCCCCCTCCCTCTTTTACTCACACACACACACTCACAACACAATGTCACTTTCATCCTCTCTACAGGTATTAAAATGATGAGCCGTTGATATTATAACTTACATCACATCTTTATCCTGCACAGCAGCATGTGTGTGCATTTCTGTGTGTGTGTGTGTGTGTGTGTGTGTGTGTGTGTGTAACTGAGCCTTAGTGTGTTTTATCTCTGTAAACACTCCTTATTATCGACCAGCTGTGTGTGACGCTGAAAGGCAACCAAATATCAGATGAAGGCAGCCGTGATCACATCTCCAGAAATAACCAAGATAGAGCCGTGCAGTTAGTCACACCGGCTTCCCGCCTGTCCCACACAGGGTGTATGTAGAACAGCGGCCTCGGCTTTTTCTAAACATGTTAGTCACTGCTGCTCAATCTGTGGGTGTGAGAGTAGCGATGATGTCATGTGGAAGCAATGAATGAAAAAAGCTGTTTATCAGACCAGCTGATCACACATAGTTCACAGTGACATAAACTAGCACACAACAGGGATTATCTGGATTTACAACCCTAACAGAGTCAAAGACTGGCAGAAAGTTTATACTGTCAAGTACAAAAATAGATTAATATACAATAAACTGTTCACGCAGTATTTCTGTGCACTTATATGTGAAATCTGGCGTCTCTCTTGAATATGCCCCCGATGCACTGTTATTTGCATACACACACTGTGATTTAACTAAATCATTTCCTTTCTCTGCTGGCATGAGGGTGTGTGAGATTTTACTGAAATCGGCAGCAGAAGTGAGAAACCTCAACAGGAAACCAGCTTCACCAGATAACCCTACCACTTCCTGTATCTGACTGATATTATCATGTTGAGTCACCCCCTGCACCCTTCCCCCCCACACACACATTCACACACACACACACACACACACACACACACACACACACACACACACACACACAGTAGCTATCATTTACTTTCATTACTTGGTTCTTTTTGCTGTTTTGATGTCCTTGTCCTGTGATAGACTATCAGCTATTTTGCCTCACGCTGTGACCACACAAAGCCTTTTTTAGCTGCTCGCTTCTTTTAAATAATTGAAAGCACTAAGAAGAGAAAGGCATTTTCCACTATCTCACCTGCTGTTTGGTTCAGTCACTAATACTTCCAGGTTCTATACGTTGCAAACTTTAGGTCGATGGAGGAGGAAGTGAAGCACAAAGATAAAACCAGAACACAAACAAGCATTGATAATGGCAGCCTGAACTGGCTCAGCAATTAATTACAAAGGCAGAGGACAAACTGAGCCGTGGTTTGATATACGGACAAATGCGTGATCAAAAGATGATAGAAGGTAAAAACTCCCCAATGAAAAGGATGGCTGGAAATGAAGTGGATATATGGAAGGACACAGTCTGACCTTATATCTTTCATTTGTGATCAAACATACGTACTTTGCAGCCACTGACGTCATCTTCATCCCACTGATTTGGGAGGGAAGTGGAATACTTTCACACAGGGAAGAATTAAGTGTCTCAGATTCCCATCAGTGAACTGCTCGTCAGAAAGATAAGGAGGGAAGGATATGGAAAAGCTTTAGCACCATAAGCTCTGAAACTCTCACTGCATGAAACCTGCACTCTCACTGCACTGAAACCTGCATTTCAATAAACTAATGCTGTACCACCAATGATGTTCTCCCTCTTCATTTTAATGCCAAATATGCACAATAACATTAACATGACATCAGCCGATGAGAGTTGAACAGACAGAATAGTGAGAGGAGAGAGATTTCCCATCTATCTGCAAACCACAACATTCCTTTGGCTTTATCGCATCAGCCTAACAAGTCAAAATATAATTAGATGATTGAAACTACCATTTGTCCTGACTTGCTGAAGCTTAACTCCATCGGGTTTAATTTTAGGCCTGTGTGATGGGTTAGTCATTGAATCAGAGGGTTATCTATGGACACACCTTTCGTGCTTCCTGTTGTGTTCTCTCGTTCTGCGGCTCGTATTACGAGAGAAAAATGCTTTTTCTCCCACACAGTGCAACAGGAAACATCTGCCCTGGTGTGAAATGTGTCCGTACAGGATACATGCAGAGGTGGAGAGAGGAGTGGAGGAATTTTACACACTGTGACCAAAACTAAGCTCATACAATAGAAATAAGGCAGGAATGAACTCACTGATGATCAGTGAATCTGGAAGTTTTCACATGAAGTGACAATGGACTCCTTCTCATACACCCACGGCCTCAACATGCAGAGCACTCAGACCCTATTTTACAGTAAATTCAGTTCTGAGCCATTATAATCCTGCACATTTCTGAAAAAGAAAAGCTTAAAGTGCTGCACAATAAAATATTGTAAGATAAATAACAGCAAATTAAAGACATAACACATAAAAAACTAAGGAATAAAGACCACATAGCTCTCATCCTGGATTAAAAGTCAAAGAGTATAAATGAGTTTTGTTTTGTTTTTTCATTTTAACACGGATAGGAAGGTTGTTCCAAAGTTGCTGGGAGGCAAAAGCTGTGACCAAGCCACAGACAGGCAGTAAATTTTACAGAGGTTTGGGGAGATGGTGTCGGGCAGAGCAGTCCATCTGGAAAAGGCATTAGTGTCGGGGTGCATGTGTGGAGAAGACTTTCGTTGAGCGGTTTCATGTCGTAGCTGCAGGGCGTTGGCTGACACATGTTAACATCATATCTGGGCTGGAATAATCCGGTGAAGGCACAAGAACCACAACAATGCAACACAAGGTGACATTATTTTCACATCATGGACAAAACATTGAGAAAAATCAAAAAGTATCTTTAATTGAAAACCAATAGTTTTTTTTAAATAACATAACTGAACTGGACTTCTTTTCCTCTAAATGTGGTTTTTGTCCTAACCATTTGGGTGAAAGAGTCTGTAAGCCCTAAAATCCCTGTGGCAGACAGGTGGACCGTTGAGCGTCTCTGGTCCTATTTGTGTTTTTTTTTCCAGCATCTGTGACTGACCAGGTCTGTGCAGAACCAGGTGCAGACCGCAGCCCAGATTTATGGCTCATTCTGGCAGCGTTCTTGCTCCAGTACAGAAACACACACGGGACAAAGCATGTTCACAAACATGGGTTAAAGGCAACAAAACATCCCATAATAATCACAACCTTCTATACATTACGCAATAACGGTCATATATGATGAACAGTCACATCTCTACACTTTTGCAACAATAATAATAATGTTTGATTTATGTAGCTTCAGTAGTGTTTTGAGCAGTTCAGTAGCATTTGATCAATTTTTTCCTATCAGACCTGAACTAAGATTACCCAAATCACAAAAGGATGCAGCTTAACACAAACTAGCATAACAAAGTGTTGCGTATGGCACAACGGCGCATGTAGCATGACGGAATGTAATGTGATGGAAGAGTGTGTGTGTGTGTGTGTGTGTGTG
>BJFM01000665.1:177583-225636 GCA_016586285.1 Arothron firmamentum | reverse complement strand
TGTGTGTGTGTGTGTGTGTGTGTGTGTGTGTGTGTGTGTGTGCATGCGCTCCACCCAGTTTGATTGGTAACAGACCACCAGTGAGTTTCTCTGCGGAACCTTCAGCAGAGTGGGGAGGTGGAGGTCTGTTTGTCTGAATCGATGGTCCAGATGAACAGACCAGGGTTCTCCAGGGGCTTTTCTGGACTCAGAAGGAAATACAGGACCAGCAGCCCTGTTTTGTCACGGAAGCGGTCAGATCAGGCTCAGTGTTTCAGGAGTTGGCACTCTGGTTCACACACAGGTCTGAAATTCCAGGAGGGATTTGGGGCGAGAGAGGGAAAGGAAGCCCCCCCTCCATGAGCAGTCAGACAGGTACAGGACTCCGGGAGGAGACTGTGACCCAGTTTAGAAATGAGCGTTTCTTTCACACCTTTAACTTTACCTTTAACAGCATTGAACGATTCAAAACAAAACAAAACAAGACAAGACTAAACTGTTTTTCCCTTTTGTCGTGGTTCTTACAAAGATTTTAAGAAATCTGCAAAACTTTGAGCGGAGATTGAGAGGTGTCAATAAACAGACGGAGTATGGCGCCCCCTGCTGAAAGACATTCGAACTGAAGAAAACCACGGAAAAAAGAAAAAAATATTTTAGAGGGAAATATTAAACACCTGTTTTTTTTTTAAAATGGATGCCAGTCCAACATTAGTTTGACATAATGGACATATTTTCAAGTATGTTTGCAATTAGAGAATATTCCAGAATTAAAAGCTAAAATAAACCAAATGAAATAACATGAACGAAACATGAAAAAATGAGGTTATTGCACAGCTGAGAATTGTGTGTATTACCTGACACATTCATTCGTTCTTTTGTTTTTCCTTTGGCACATCTCTGCTGTCTGCCTCTAACTGGAGGAATACTGTATGTGCATGCTGACATTCTGTTAAACCAGCAGAATCTATAAACATTTTAATGATCTTGAATTATGGATGTGAGGCATCTTTTAGTCAAAGCTGCTGATTCATGTTCCCTCATCATGAATTAATGTTATCACATAAAGAATTTAAAGTGGACTCTGCCTTCATTAATCCAACCATAAGGTTCTGATTTGAGGTGAGTCCAGTAAGATTATTTACTCACTATTTCCTCCTTTAATATAAAATATATAAATTCAAATAACACAAAAAGGGTGTCTCTGCAACAGCCAGAATGTGTGGGAGATGGAGACAGAGGGGAAAGACAAGAGATAAAAGTGGGAATGTGCACGCTGAGGAGTTGCAGAGGCAGCGCTGGAATGCAGGGTGGCTCTTTCTTCACTTCACGTCATAAAAATCTGCTGTAAACTGGATAATCCCTCAAGCTGAGGTGAGACGTTTATGTGTATGTGTGTCTGGAGTAGAATCCAGACAAGAAGATCCACACAGTGGGTCAGGAGCAAAGTGATGCTGGGAAACTGGCAGTAAAACAGAAGTACTGACTCATCAGATGGGAACTCATCAGTTCCCATCAGCTGTGTCACCCAAAACAGGCCCAAAATACAGATTAGCCTTTAGTGTTTTACTATGTTAACACTGCCTAAGTGACTGTTTTTTTGTTCTTGTTTACATCTCTTTTTTTTTTTTTTGTGCTTTCACTGCAGACAGATGACTGTCAACACACACTTCCACTGCAATCAATAATCAACAGCCTATCAGTGGAAATCTACTTTCGAGCAAAAGTGTAGCTGCAATATTTTCTTTAATTAAATAACTGCTATCCACAGGAACTAATGCCAAAAGCTTTAATAGCTTACTCAAAGACAGCTGGAAACTGCACCAATAACACCAACGATAGGACGTCTTAATAACCTTTTATTTGACCTCATCCGAGCGAATTTACTGTTAATCCAGCAGAGGGCGCCATAAGAAGGTGTATATACAGTATATATACTGTATAAATATACTGTATCCTTCTTATATAAAAGGTTAAGACAGATGCTTTTTTCCAGATTTGTGCTTCACGTAGTTATGAGTTTTGTAATGATATAAGTGAACAACATCATCTGAGCATCAACCCATCGTTAGCTGTCTTTATAACTCCAGATTACATCTGTTGTTACTCGTCATTATCTTTAGTTGACACAAGTTACTGGTGTTATCTGTCCACACAAACACTGATGTTGTTTGCAGATTAGTTGACCGATAAAAACATCTTTAAGGCAGTGCTCCGGTTGATCTCCTTTTAATAATCTGGGGGAATTTACTACATCTGAGAATGTGGTGACTCCATATTTCTTCTGCAATCATCAACAACCTGCTGATGTCGAAGTGCTGAGCTGACTGTCATAAAAGGAGCAGCAGAATGAATCTGCGGTGAACCTTTGAGCGCTGCTGATCATGCTCGATGTATAGAAGCCCTCAGCATGGTGACCTCTGAAGAGGTCAAGTCTGGTGTTTACGAGAAGGTTTCGAAATGTGGGAGGGAACTCTGTGCTGTGTGTTGGACTTTGTTCACCTCGGAGCTATTTGTAGTGAATTATCTTAATATCACAGCTGGAACGTTATCAGTCTGCTTCTGTGTCTTTTCCAGACGAGAATCTACTCGCCTGAACTTTTTTTTTCGAGGGCTTTCTGAAGATCTTCTGGGGTCATGATCAGCAGGAATCTCAAGAATGTGCTGGTGGTGTCTGTTGGATTTCTGTTTCTGTTCACGGCTTATGGAGGCCTGCAGAACCTACAGGTGAGCAAAATGCAAATATTCGATTTTACTGTTCGTCACATCCTGTTAACCTAAAGAAAAAAAAAGAAAAAAAAAAACCCCCACTGTGGCGCTTAAATATCCAAACCACCAGGTCTACGTGCACTTGCTATTTTCCATTATAATTCTCCAGACTGAGTGGATTAAAACCCAGCTATGTTAGCTTCCTGCTACCTGTTTGCTGATGATTTACAGTTATATCGCTCGTTTGAGGCATCGGAGCCACTTAAATTAATGTCTTTGCTTAGCTGTTTGTTTAATGTAAAGCAGTTGCTAAGTGATAACAGCCTTCAGCTGAACTCAGAGAAAACTGAGACACTCATTGTTGCCACTGAAAGTGCCATGAATAGCATCAAACAGCACCTGGATAAAATCCAGAATAAGAACTCTCAGTGTGTGCTTTAATGAATCAATGTTGTTGCAAAAACCACTCCAAGCTCAGATCTATCATGTCTACGAAAGAGTTAGAGATGATCGTTCATGCGCTTGTTTCCTCGTGGTGAGAGTACTGCAACAGCTGTTTTACGTGCCTCAATGAGAAAGAGCTGGCCCGCTTGCGGTTTGTGCAGAATTCAGCTGCGAGGCTTCTCTTGCACGAACAGCAGAACTTATATCACTGCTACTCCAAAGTCTGCATTGGCTGCCTGTGTTGTATTGCGTCCACTATAAAATTTTGGTCCTGAGCTGTCGTGCTCTTCATGGTCAGGCCCCTGTGTGCGTATCTGAGCTGCCTAAGCCGTACGGCGCGTCCCGGAGAACCTGCTGATGGCCCCTCGCACTTGTGTTAAAACTCAGGTCCTTTAAAGCCGTTGCGGCCTGACTCTGGCGTGCTCTTCCTCTCTCACTTCACTCTTTGGACTCTGGAGACGTCTTTAAAAAGCACTTAAAGACTTGTCTTTTTAACAAAGCGTTTTAGTCCTACCGACTCAGTCAGTGCTGCGCTCTATAAATAAAGATTACTTACTTGCTATGAACAAAAGCGAGCAGAAGTCAGCAGCTGTGTTTGTTGCAAATATTTGTGAATTTCACAATTCCATTTTCTAACAAGACAGAGAGAAACCGGTGGAACCAGCCCTACAGCCTAGAGGGCATGGTTCTCGGTCAGCAGGTTTTAACCATTATTCCTCTTAATAATGAGTGTGAAATGTGAGATTTCGCTCACTCACGTATTAACAGGTAAAAAAAATCAGGTCTCAGAGCATCTCAGAAGCTCCATCAAGCATCCAGACCAATGCTGTGTCCCCTCTGACGGTGTCCTGTCTCCACCTGTGCAGAGCAGTCTAAATGCAGAGGAGGGGATGGGCGTGGCCTCTCTGAGCATCATCTACGCCTCCATGATCATCTCCTCCATGTTCCTCCCTCCCATCATGATCAAAAACCTGGGCTGCAAGTGGAGCCTTGTCGTGGGGATGGCCTGCTACATCTCCTATTCGCTAGGAAACCTCTACCCTGGATGGTAATCCTCCATAAGCTCTTCATCCAACCTGCAGGTCCAAGCAGAGTAACAGTAGTTACCGTTTCGCACTCAGGTACACTCTCATGCCCACCTCGGTCATCCTGGGGTTGGGCGGTGCTCCCCTGTGGTCGGCCAAGAGCACGTACCTGACCATCTCCGGGAACACTCAGGCCGCCGCGCAAGGAAAACGCGGCTCTGACATCATCAACCAGTACTTTGGCATCTTCTTCTTCATCTTCCAGTCGTCCACCGTGTGGGGGAACCTCATGTCGTCGCTCATTTTCAGACAGGATGATAAAATAGGTGCGAACTGCGGCTGGAAAGGGTGGAGGGGTGTCTGTGTCACCATGGTAACGTAACAAACTTGTCCAGCTTTGGCATAATGAGCGCGTTCAGATGAGAGTTTGATGTCTGGCAGTTAAAACGAGCCAGCTGGTGAAATCCAGATCAACTCAGGTGCTGGACGTTCATTTAATTTGCAGTGAAGAAGATTAAACCGATAGTCAATCTCAGAATTCCTAAAAGAACTGATTACACTCACAACACGACCTCACTCGGAGTGACACGTGCACTAACTGAGCAATCGATCAGCATAGAGGGAGGGAGAGGAGGAAGAAGAGGGTATAAAAGGCCTCAGAGTGACAGATTACTGATGAAGATTACTCAGAAGCTGCTGTAACTGATAACTATAAACAACCCAGGGTGTGTGTGTGTGTGGTGGACACACAAGCATGCTGCGTCAATCTCACATTCTAGTGCATAACTGCAAAAAAAAGACATCAACAAGCCAAGTGTGAAGATGAGTGCAGAATACCAGACAGGACAGGAAGAGAGTTGTCTGATATGGTGAGCTCGATGTTGAGGTCCTGAGAATATTATGAAATGAGTGTAGTGTTGCCATGTCAACCAGCAGGACAGTGAGTCTACTGTCCAACTTAATTATGAAAGAAGTACGATCCCAACAGCCCGACCACAAGCTGGTCAAGGTCTAACCACTGCGCACAGCTGTGACACGCTGAAGGTGATAAAAGCCTGCTCAAAATGGCTGCCAAGCATGTGGTGTTGTCTCATTAGTGATAACGTTTGCCAGCTTATCTGAGCTGTTAGTCCACGTGATGAAAACAGTGAGATTAAAGTCAATATATGAGAAAGGATGTCAAGTGTGTGTGTGTGTGTGTGTGTGTTTACAGCTGAGATCCCAGATGAGCAGTTGAAGACCTGCGGCGTGGCCGACTGTGGCCTGGTTGTCCTGAGCAACAGCACCACCACCAGGCCTGCACAGGGACTAGTGCAGACCCTCCTCGGCTGTTACATTGGTAACGCTTCTGTCACGAAAGTGTTGGTTAAACACACTGAAAGAAAAATAAAACACACACAATCATCAGGACAGGGGACTCTAACAGGTCAATCAGGAAGGAGTCATGATTGGAGTCAGTTTGATGCTAGCATGAGGTGGTGTCTGCAGCCTACAGATGACCCCCTGACCCTGACTGCTGTTGGTACCCTGGCAGATGCCCTGGTTCATCCCGGGGCTGACTGACATCTTTATCCAGGTCTGGAGGAGATCCGCCTGGAGATCATCTGTAGTCCCGTCAGACGCTTGCCCAGATGTTGTGGGGAGCGCACACGAACGTGTGGAGGGCACACAAACTCCCAAGATTCCTGGGGTTCCCCTCTCTGATCGCTCTGGGATCAGTTAGAGCAGGGAGAAGGTCCACACTGGGTTTTAGATCTTGAACGGGTTGGCCAGATGGTGCAGGAAACTAGCCCCCTAAATGAGGATCGGAGGCTAACGAAAAATCGTGCTTGATGTATTATTGACAGAAAAATATTTTGAAGAGCCTGTAAACTGGCCCAACTGATGCTTCGACACCAACCTAACTTTAAAGAAATCAGATTATCAACTCGATCTTCAGATTTCAAGACAAACGCCTCCAGCCTCAAACATCAGCTCTGTCCTCTGTGTGAGTGTGTAGGAGTGGGTGTGCTGGCCATGCTCATCGTGGCTGTGTTCCTGGACAACATCGACAGGGAGCGGGCCTCACAGTTCAGAGAGAAACGGGAGCCCTTCTGCCAGACCTTCCTGGCCACCTTCAGGCTGCTGAAGGACTGGAGGCTGCTGGCGCTCATCCCCCTCACCATGTACAGCGGCTTCGAGCAGAGCTTCCTGTCGGGGGAGTACACCAAGGCAGGCCGCCTGACACTGTTGTCAACGTCTTAGCTCTTCTCTGAGGTTCGGCCTCAAAGAAAATGTTGCGAGCGACTGTTACTGAGGAACTCTGTGTCTCTGCAGAACTACGTGACGTGCGCGTTGGGGATCCATTATGTGGGCTTTGTGATGATGTGCTTCGGAGCAGCTAATTCCGTCTGCTCCTTCTTGTTCGGAAGACTGGCTCGATACACGGGGAGAGTCGCCCTCGTCTGCCTGGGTAAGGTCGCAGGCTGCTCCTTCTTGTTCTCATGAACGTTTAACATAACCATCAGTCTCGTTTTAATAAAGGATCGATGGCCGTCGTCTGTAGAGCAGATATGTGGTGTGCTGACATCTGTTTGTCCTTCAAATCTGCCCACTGTTCAGCTGCGGCAGCAAACCTCTCCTGCATCATCACATTCCTGCTGTGGAAGCCTGATCCTCAACAGCTCTACGTCTTCTTTGTGCTGCCTGCTCTGTGGGGTATGGCCGACGCCGTCTGGCAGACGCAGACCAACGGTAAGAGCGGAACAATGGTTCTCCGCAAAACAAACTTCAGCATCTAAAAACGACATTTACTGTTCAGGAACTACCGACGCTTTGAAGCACGCGCAGCTGGAAACAGTTTTGCGGTCAAATGTCGAGTCAAAGCATTGATGACAAAAGATACAAAATGGTACAAAAACAGAAATTACTGGAAAAAAAACAACCAAGCAAAAAAAGAGAGAGACAAGCAAGCAGAACTGGCCAAACGTGAGACAAATAGAGTGCATGGCTGAAGAAGAATGAGTGTTATTAAGGATCGAAGTCTTAATGAGGAGTTTCCAACAAGACTCAAACAGGTAACAGTTACCTATAGTCAGGTCAGATTAGGCTGGAAAGATTTTGCAGAATCTGACTTTTTGTAGCGATGAAACAAGATAAATGTGACCAAACATGTGTTACTGATAAGATGTGACATTCTGGATGGTTTGGATCTATGCTCTCTGATCACATTCACACTAACAGAAGCGAGTGTTTTCAACAGCTGCTGTGAAGGTCTGACATCTGCCCATGTTCCTGACGTCTTTCCTAACCTTAATTGCAAACCTCAGTGCTGATGTGTGTCCCGCAGCTCTTTACGGGATCCTTTTCCCACGAGACAAAGAAGCAGCGTTTGCCAACTACCGTATGTGGGAGTCCCTGGGCTTCGTCATCGCCTTTGCCTACAGCACCTTCCTGTGCCTGGAGTATAAACTCTACATCATGCTGGGCGTCCTGGTGCTGACCACCATCACCTACCCCATCGTAGAGTACCACGAATACAAGCGTCACACCCTGCCCGAGGTGAGGGTCTCCAGCCTGGATAAAGAGAAAGCTGATGAGAACTTGGGAGCCAGGTTCATATGTCAAACACAGATGTAGAAACTGATCACACAGTCGGTGGCGAAGTGTGTGGTTGCTAAAGTATTTTGTGTTTGGGGAAAATGAACCTTACTTTCCTGGCCTATTATGGGACAGCAGCTCATTACAGTCCCATTGAGATTCATGGGTGGACGGAAACACTCAAGACAGCAATTAGATGTTTTAACATCAAGAACCATCCAGCAGCCCCTGGTGCTGTATCCCCCGTACATGATGTACCATTTTGTAGATGTTTGCTAAGCTACATCGTCTTGTAAATATTACTGATGCCACACACTTACTGCTCATTTAAAATATATTGGTTCGGATTTTAAGATGAACTTTTTAAAACTTTCCATATCAAATACAAAATGATGATGCTTCTTTCCTGGGGCGGCAGGCAGAGCGCGGGGGGGGGGGGTCTACGACACTCGACCAAAGTCAGTCGTGGATTTTAGCCAACAGTATTAGCATTGAATAAAGCAAAAATCTCCTGCGCTGAATCTGGAACTTTGAGGTAAATAACGGCATCGCCTGCAAACTAGCTCAGGTCAGCAGTGTCAGCAATAAATCAACACGGAGCAGCAACATGCTGCATTTCAAATGGTGCTTTTATTGCAATGTGTTGCATTCCCACATTCATAGATGTTACAGATTTGTTAGTCAAAGCATCATTTCCTCAAGGTTGGCATCCTCAACTCGGAACAAAGAAAGCGCAGAGGGATCAAATGCACGAGGTGTTTGTGTTCTGAGTGTAGTAGAGAAATGTGTGTGTAAACTTGAGCAGCCACAAACATATGAATGAACAAACCTCCAAATTTAGACTTCCAGTAGATGCAAAGAAAGTTTGAAAAATTGTCAAACAAAATGCATTTTGTTTGTCTATCAGCCTTCGGGGCCTTCACTCCCGCTGGGGACTGGACCCGGCCTGAGACTGATTGTCTACAACATCCCAAAGAAACAGTCTGTAAAATCTGTGTTGCACACCTGAAGAGAGGAGAGGAAGGGCTGGGGTGTATTCAAAGAGACAGAAGAGAAAATAGAACATGCATAAAATTCTCCCAGATGAACATAGTCACTCAGTCTTTTAATAGCTGCTCTGATGCCTCTTAAAAACAAACTTTACATGAGTGTAATATACAAAACTGGACAAAATTGAGTAAATTGTATCAGATATATATATACATATACATATATATATACATATATACATATACATACATATATATATATATATATATATACACACACACACACACACACACACACACACACATATGTATATATATATATACACATATATATATATATATACATACACACATACATATATATATATATATATATATATATAAATTTATACAAGGGTAAAAGTGGAACCTTGGTCATTTTTCTTAAATTCGTCCGAAAAAGCATTCCCGCCTTTACAAACAAGACAAAGTGGTGAGTTAACATCTCTGAAAGCCCGTCGAGCCTCAACACGGCACCTCTGACAGCGCGCCGCAGCATTCTTCACAGAGAGATCAGTTCTGAACACCATCATTGAGGAATGAGTGGGAGTGGAGAGTCACGGCGGTGCACCGGCACCAAACTCCTGCACTCAGAAAGTGAGTGAAAATCAGATCTGGAGAGAAAAGTGCTCAAAACTCTAGCCTTTCACTAACAGACAACATTTCATCTGTCAAACGGGTTTATTTCCCTGACGAGCTGGTCATCAGGACACCAAAACTCTCTACATTCGGCAGCACATAAAAAGTGTGACAGGGACATGGTGAACAGAGCCGGTTAGTGTGTTCCTTTACGTCAGTGCACAAGTGTCGCTAGAGCAGAGATGAAATCTCACACAGCCAGACTTGTTGCTAACAGAGAGCGAGTGTCCGCCTTGGTTTGGGGAAAAACACCTTCACAGCTGAGGGGGAGGGGGGGCCAAGGTCAATCACAGACTGCCAAGGTTAGCGGCAAAACGCTAACCGCCCAAAACGTTCTGACAGTCCGAGTCGCGGTTTATTTAAACGGAGGGGGGCGGGATCACCTGAAGAAAGCTGGCATAGTTCTGGTACTGGATCGTCTGGTGTAGAAAACTAAACCACACAGACAGTTACAAGTGTGTTCCACGTGGATCAGCCTTTCCTGCCCCAGACAAGCTCTTCCTGCAAGAACCTGAGCTGATTTCAGACCTTCGGGGGAAACAATCGGATCTGGATCTGATGGCCTTTTCACTCCGAGCAAATCTCATATAAAGTGCAAAATTAGATTGTATTTGCAAATTCCTGGAATCATCTGATTAATATTCTACATGTGTAAAAAAGTCATTTAAAATACAAGTTTTTAGAAAGTTGAAAAAAAGGCTTCTCTTTAAAACGAAAGAAGAAGACCCTAGGAAAGGGCCACTGCTGAGCATTCTTCACTGCACAACATATATACACGAGGCACCTCAAGTTTGGTATATAAAGTATTAACTGAATGAAAAAAAAAAAGGTTTTGTCCTCCCAAAATAAATGAGAATAAAAGCTGAGAAAGGTCATCAGACAGTCTAAATTGACTGAGGGCGATTTCAGATGACGACTATAAACACCTGGAAATAAACCAGTTAGCTGTTGATCCAACTCGAGTCCGCCTGACCAAATGCTCTGTTCAGTAAGGTGCATAGCTACTGGTTGCAGTTGTTGGTTTCTCTCTTCCTGTAAACGAGTGTTCGACACTTCAGGCACAAAAAAACGCTTCACTGGCAAAGGGTGCGGGGTCACCGTACTGAGCTAGCTTTGACCACGGGGGCGTGATGGGGCAGGAGAGAACACAAGGGGGCCCTACGTTACGTCCGGTGATGGTGAGGTTTGCATACGAGATCTGTCAAACATTGTGAAGCTTTGGTCATTTACTACTGACAAATGCAAATAAAAGGCTACATCAGTCAGACTGTTAGGTTTAAAAAAAACAAAAAACAACAAAAAACCAAAAAAAAGCCCACTGACACACCACAACCAGGCAATGCTTCTCCGTAAAACCAAGGCTCCACTCACCCAGATCTGCTTAAACTTTCAACAACGGACAAAATTAAATAATATGGCCTTTTCTTTTTAAATTAACCCGTACAAAAGCCAGTCCACACTGCTTCTCTCTCAGTAAAATCACATTCAGCAGTCGCTAAAAACAAAAAAGAAAACAAACCATTCTCTGGCATAGTAATCCGAAAACACCCACAGGTAGTGTGCAGGGTCTAAAGAGTAGTAGAAGAAAAGAAATCAAACAAGGACATCTTCGACTTTTCCATCTTAGAGAACACCAGATATACAGTATTAATCGCTGACACACGTACAGACACGCATTCATAGTCATACACAGACAGATATATACATATACAGACATACATCATCAGAAAAATAAAAAAAGTACAAAATCAAAATAAAACATGATGGAGGCAAGTTTTTTTTCTTTTTTCTCTTAAACCACAAACTTGGAGTACTACTTTTTTTTGTTGATTCTGAACAAATACATATTCACATTTCTGTTATATACATTATGTTAACCAAGTTACAAAAGAGCCTAAAACCTTGTACCAGTTGACTGTAGTGAAGGAGGGACCGTCGTTTCCACTGAATGGCTGTTGCATTTAAAAAAAAACAAACAAGAAAAACAAATGTACTGTTTGTATTTGGCATGTTTATGTGTTTTCTATCAGAGTAAAGGTGTTGAACGGGTTGCAGCGGAAACCATTTCCATAGGAATGCCTATTCCATGCAGAAGGGTGGGGGGGGGGAGGGGGGGTCTCACCGCTCTCATTGAAATCAGAACATATCAACAAGAGGCAGATTCCTTCCAAAAATAGCATAAAATAATATACATTCTTCCATTTTGTGCAGCTTCTGTTTCCTCTGAGTGTCTTGAAAAGAACCAAACAGTGGCGCAGGAGTTGCCTGACCGCTGTTTTCACACTGGGCAGACTGGTTCCAGCCTGCAAATCTAGAAAACGCGCCAACTGTGGATGAGAAGGGGACTCGGGAACAGCTAAATGAAGATATCGGAGCCGTCTTGATCCCCGACAGTCTGGCCTGGTAAATGCAACAGGGTCATTCATCTAAGTGCAAGTTCCTCCTGAATCCTCCTCATTTTCAGAGGCTACGACAGCTAAAAGGACAGATCCACGGTGGGCCAGGGGGTCGTTTATCTACAACACTGGAATGGAAACTGTAGCTAAAAACAACAACAACAGGATTTTTGGTAACGCTTCACTTCACGACTGTCCTGAACTGTTCCTGACCATCCAAAGCCTACAAGTGTCTGCAAACGGAACCTCTCGGCATGGAGGTAGAGGAGGAGGTTTAAACCGAGGCGACACTTTGCAGAAACTAGCCGTGCACGTGGAGGTCAGAGGAAGCAGCGCAGGTCTCAGACTGCAAATACAGAGTCAGCTACTGAGATGATTTCATCTTTGAATGTGGAAAAACGCACCCAGAATTGCTGTTTGCAGTCCTTATTGATAATTTTCTCTTCTAAATCCCAATTTAACAAGTGAATAACGAGGAAAAAACCCCACAGAAGACTAACATAAAGAAGCTGCTCACAGTGTGAAAACGTGGTCAAAAGGAAAAGATCACCAGAAAGAAACAATAAGGAGGTAATAAAGAAAAAATAAAGGTGCTCAAAGGCCACTGATGATTTATCCTCAAACTCTTCTAATAAATAAAGACACACAGGAAAGAAGAAACAGAAAACAATCTCAGAAGGTCTTGGGTTATTATTTCAGTCCAGAGTCGCCTGCATTTAAATTAAGAAAGGACAGATGGTGACGGCTCCTGGGACTCTGATTGGTTCCTCACACACACACACACACACACACACACACACACACACACACACACACACACACACACACACACACACACACACACACACACACACACACACACACACACAGCGAAGGTTTGAGCTGAACATAAAGTGGTTCTCACATCACACAACACTGGAGGAGCTGGGTGGAATGCTGACCTTGCGTACTACTCCGCTGTACAACATTGCATGTGGTGGCGCAGTTCTGCGGAACGCGCTACACAGGGAAGCCCTCTCTGACCGTTGGGGCGTCCTAATGGGCTTGAAACTCAAACTGGGCGATGAATCGAGGAAGTGCTGATGGAGACTCGACTCAGATCTGAATGTGAGGTCTGTGCTGGACTGAAAAACCTGGCTCCTCTCTCGCCACAGATTCCACTCGCGTCTCTCTCACACTCACATCCTTGTACGTCCATCTTTGTGAGGACTTTCATAGGTATAGTGTGTTACCCAGTCCCTAACCATCCTATTTAAGCCTCTAACCCTAACTCAGTTCTAACTCCAACCTTAAAACTCCTTCTTAACCCTGAAACAGTCCTTTGAAGTTGTGAGGACCAGACCAAATGTCCTTACTTCCCAAAAATGTCCTCAATTTGCAGGCAGAATGAGTATTTTGGTACTCAGTATGTAGCAAGAATGTGCGTACGTACACACGCACACAGACACAGACACAGACACAAGAGTAGATCAATTAAGAGTTCTGAGCTGGAGTGGCAGAAACAGAAAAACTTCTGCTTGTTGGGATCGATATGAATACAGATTATTGGTAAATGAATTGAGCATATGCTTAAAGCAGTTACAAGACAGCCTGCTGGTCATGGATGACGCAAAATTGCGCAATTTGTTTTCACATTCTGAAAAGCTGTTGCAAAGATCTTTGATTTAATTTATACAATAACTTAAAGGAGCATCACCGTAACACTTTTATCCACTCATCCTGCAGATTTCCTGCAGGAAAGTGAGTAAAACCTCAACAGACACGTTCGTCGATCAATTTGATAAAAGTTTGACACTATCGAATATTCACCACCGTATATTTACGCTTAGAAAAGTTAATATTTTAAATAAGTGAAAGAATTTAGAATCAAAAATAATCATCAAAGATTTAAAATTTGTCATTCAGTGTATAAAAGTAGAGATTTTACAGCTTTGATGTGTAACCAATCAAAGTGCTGTGGGAGGAACAAAATTCTGCTGATTTAATTTGCACCCACACTGTTAAAACTATATATGATGATAAGAAAAGGATAAATATCACAAATGCTTTCTCTAATTTCAGAATGAAGAGGACACTCAGAGGGAACATCGCATGAGGTCTGTCTGTTGTGGCTTAATTCTTGGAAAAATGGGAGCTTTAGAGCACAAATATTGTTCTTTCTTTCATTTTTCTTTATAGGTGTTGTTATCAGTGACAGTGTCTGACTGAGCAACAGTAGTAGAAAACTGCATGTGTGTGTTGCCAGAGGAGTGCATCTTTCATCAGGGAATCAGGTGGACAAAAAATAAAAAAATAGGAAATGTGTTGAATAAAAAAATATATAGATGTTTCTTGTAATTTAACCCGTCCTGTTTTGATTCAATTTCATGATAGCTTTAAATTCATTAAACATCACATCTTTGTTAGGATCTTCAATTACTAAAGCTTCTATGCAAATCTCATTATATAGGAACAATATCTAAAAAGTGTGTTGTTGGCTGTGACTGCGGGTATGACGGCCATGCAGCTGGGTACTGTCAACATCGCCAGAGGTCACGGAATCACAGCAAAGAACACGGTTAAATGTACTTATTTATACAATGTTACAAACACGTGTAATGTCTAAAAGTATTGTACATGTACAACTTTAAAAAAGAAAAAGCAAAGATCAGACAGCTAATTAGCTCCCTGCTAACCACACAGAGGAAGCAAAGCAATCAAACCAATTCTTTTTTTCCTCCGATTTAGAAGGTGTGCGGTTTCTTTAAGGGGTAAATAGGTTGATGGTGGGACTGGGATCTGGTTATATATCATTAGGAAAAAAAAGGAAAAGTGAAAAAAAAAAAAACTTAAATTTTGTTTCACATTTTAGAAAATGGAACAATCACCTTGTCCATTGTATTGTATTTTCTCTTGATGTGGTGCCCAAACTAATCTCAAATGCTGAATTATTTGAATTAAGAAAGAAAATAAAAAGTGGATCAAATCACATTATACAGAGTTTGCTATTCTGGATCATCAAATAATTACAAATGTTTTTTTAAAGGAAAGCAAGACACGAGTGAGCTCAGAGTCTTTGTCCTTCTGTACTGTACAATACTACCCGCTTGCATGGTGCATGTAGCACGCATGGCAAACAACACTGATAGGCCGAGAGATAGCAGGGAAAAAGAGAGAGAGAGAGACAGAGACAGAGAGTGAGAGAGTGTGAGAGAGAGAGAGAGAGAGAGCGAGAGAGAGAGAGAGAGAGAGAGAGAGAGAGAGAGAGAGAGAGAGAGAGAGAGAGAGAGAGAGAGAGCCCAGACAGGGCTCTTTATTCACAGCTGCTGAGGTGAGGGGTAAAATGTGACGGACAAACAGTTAAATAATCATAACAGTCTTTTTTATACTTTGAAAAAATACAAATAAATCCTCCTCCATGGGGAGAAAGACAAGTTCCAAACTGAGCAGCATCCTGTCTGTCTCCCATCCATCCGTCCATCGATCCATCCATTCGTGGTTGTTGTCAAAGCTTGTTCTGATGACTGTGAAGATGATGATGATGACGATGGCGAGAGCAGAACAAAAACAGAAGACGTAATAGAATAAAATGTAGTAGAAGAAGAAGCAGAGCTTGGGAAAAACTCAAACTTCCACCAGGCACTGTAGCTGATAGAGAGAGACAGTCACAGAACCAGCTGATACTGAGCTTCTATCCCACAATGCCTCAGAGGTCTGAAACCTTAACATTCCCACATCGCTGAGAGACAGGTAGAGGAAAACCAAAACACAAATAAAAATAAAAAGCCAGAGAGGTGCTGCTGTGTGGGATACTTCCACACTCCACTACAAATAACACCGAGCACAGCTAAAAGCTGCAACTCATGCTCCTAAGACGCACTGCTGCTGCTGCTGCTGCTGCTATGGCCCGACAGAAACGTCCCATCAGAAAAAAACTAAACACAACAAAAAAGAAACAAAAAGAAAAAGTCGGCACTGATTTGACAGCAACTTGGCAAATCTACAAATGATGTTGCAGCTGTTGTTTTCTTAGGTTAGGAAGCAGTTCACCAAGGAATGAGCAGCAAGACAACACTGCCTTTAATAGGCTGAGGCAAACAGACAGGTTGTCAGACAGATCAGACAGGCAGGCATCAACACACTGCTGCTCCTTCTGACACAAGTCGCTTTTTTAAGTAGTGAGCTGTAAAACAACCGGCCCAGGATACCCCCCTCACCCAAAAAAGAAGTGTAACACTGACAGCCAAACCTGTCAGAGCCGACACGCGCCGCGTCCCAACATCCGTCCGTCTGAAAAGGTGACACCGAGACAGCACCGAGCTCCGAGGAGGCGCTGCAGAAATGAGGAGCTGAAGAAGTGAAGGTCGGGAGGAGGAGTGTCACTCGGTGAGCAGCTGCTGGAGGAGGCTCTTTTGCTGGGCCTGGTTGTTCTGAGAGCCCTGTACTCCAGGGGCCTTCTGTGAGGCCGTAGTTCCGACGGAGCCCTGGTTGATGTACGAGTCGCTCCCGACCAGGTTCACTGTGCATTGGACATCTGCAAACACTTGCACCTGCTGGCAGAAAAATATGGAAATTCATCACTACACATTTTTAGCAGTGAGAAATAAATGTAGATCTGAACTCTACAAACACCAGTCTAAGTCACCAACCTGCTGGTCGCTGCATACTGAACTGACATTGTTGAGGTTACTGTTACTCATGGCAACGGGTTGCCCCATAGGAGGTAATGAACTGACACCACTGGAGCCTCCAGCCATGGAGACAGTGATGCTCATGTTGTTGTAAACCCCCTGCTGGCCAAACGCCTGCCCTGCACCCTGTCCTGACTGGCTGAACAGGCTGCAAGATAATATCAGACATGCCAGAGTCACAGTGTGCACGTGAACAGTTTACTGACATGATGTGTAAATCATACAGCTGATTTCTAACCTGTTGCTGGTGATGCCTGTTTGTTGCCAGCTTTTAGTGTCTGGTGACTGGTAACCAGAGGGCGGGGCTTGCTGCAGCAGAGGAGTCTGTGAGGTGGACTTCTGAGGTGACAACAAGGGGCTGGTAGGGCTCATCTCAGGTGGAAAAGGTGGCTCCTGCTGGACCATAGCTTTGAAAAGATACAAATATTAATCTGAAATTAATAAAGATGTGTTAAAATATTTTTCAACTCTGCAAAAACAAAAAAAGATTTACATGATCCACTTTTTTTAAGGGCTTTCTAATTTGATTATTGCTTAATACATTATTCCAAATTTGGAATTTTTTTTTTTTTAAATATTGTTTTTTTCATGTGAAAGAAAAATTTTAATAATCAACTCGATGAGCTGAACTCACCAGAACCACCAAACTGCTGAAACAGTCCCTGCTGCATTGATGAGTTCATGGTACTGCTGAACTGGCCCTGCACACCCCCCATTAACGTCTGGTTATTCAGGGGAACTCTGACAGTTAATTTGTTGTCCAGAGGACCCCCGGTCATGGGGCTGAAGTGACTCGGTGAGGTAGGGGATTTTCCCGCCATCGGGTTGTATGCTTGTGGAAAGCTAAACTGTTGCTGTGGGGGCTGCTGTGGTTGCTGAGGTGTTGTCGGGGGAACTTTGGGTGCTCTCACTGTTCCAATGGGCCCTACCGACCCAGCTGGAGCACCTGCCATGTTCTGTCTCATCAGCATGACCTTCTGCTGGAAAAGCTGGCGCTGGCGATGCTGGATGCTATAAATTTCCCTTTGACGTTGGGCCAGCATCTGGGCGTTCAGTGGAGGCTGCTAAAAAACACGTCATAAAGCTTTCTCACTAAGAGTTCAGTCGCTTTTCACAGATAAATGTATGATGCACCACAGGAATTTTTTTTACCAGTAGCGTAAAAACACATTTGAGACTTTAACATAGCATTCAAAATAAACCTAAGGTTGATTTAGCAAAATGAAAAAACATGATAGCAACTAAGGAAAGCTGTCACTATTCAACAACAAGAATCTTATTTAATAAATCACTTAATGTTGAAAAATTAGCTTTTTTATTGCTTACGTGTAAGAAGAATATATAGATATACAAATGTGAGGGCCCAAAAAGCCTAACAGCCTTGTGGATTTTGTGGAAAAATACCAATTGATGGCCAGGGTTCTCATTGACCGTACGTACGACTCACTTGCGTGGGTACCTGAGGTTGCTGAACTCCCTGACGAATCCCGATGTTCACATGCTGAACCGCTCCTGGAAACTGATTGACACCAGCCAACCTGTTCTGGAGCTGAGAGAGATAGAAAAAAAGAGAAAAGCGGGGGGGGGGAACAGATAAAGAGGTTCAAATTGGTGAGCAGTAGTTATGTTATTTTAGAGAGGAGTCATAATGATAATGTATTTTGTAAAAACAGGACAGAGTGAAAAAAAAACAAAAAAAAAAACGCATCTTCCTCCATAACAGAGACATGTCCTCACCTGCTGTGGACCCTGCAGCCTCTGCTGTAGCTGTAGCCGCAGCTGGTTGGGCGACAGCCTGATCTGGGGGCCCTGTGGTCGCATTACCCCTGGTCTCAAACCAATGCCTGTCGTTCCGACGGGGAATGCTGCTTGAGGGGCTCCGAACCCCTGACCTTGTGGACCCACTGTGGCCAGCTCTGGGGGGAGCTGAGCTTGTGAAGCTGGTGTAAACTGGGTAGGGTAGGAGGGGAGTTTAGGGTCCATGGGAACTGGGCTGACAGTGGGCTGCTGGGTTGGGAAGCTCTGACCCAAAGGGTCAAAACAGCCACTCTGGTAAGATACGTGATAGAGAAAAAGAAGGTTTTTTGTTTTGTTTTTTTGTTTTAATTGTATAACCATTCTCTGTGTTACAGTACAGCAAAAGAAGTGTCAGATTTACATTTTCTACACATTTCTCTCTACTTACCTGTACCAGTTTGTCAATACCCAGGGCCTTATCCAGCTCAGCCAATTCACTTTCATCGGTGCCACTGAGGAAGTTGACAAGCTGCTCGATCAGAGCTTTTTCATCATTTCGGGCTTCAGGTATGTTTGATGGACCAAGCACGTCATCCAGAGTGCAGGGTACACACTGTCTACTCACACAGACAAACAGTCATGTGGACAACACTTTTCAAGGTGTTTTGAAATGATATTGAATGAGAACTCAGTCCCACTTACTCTTGTGGGGATGCCAGCGGGGCTTGTAAAGGGGTTCCAAGAGCATCAAAAGACAAAGTGTCAGAAAGAGCCAGAGGGTGGAACTGGGAGTCTCCCACATCCATTTTGGTTAACCCTGAATTATATTTGCAATATTTTAATAGAAGACCAGAGCAACCATTTTAATGCCATATGTCTAATATCATTATAAACTGCAACATGACAGTCATAGAGATCAACAGGAGTGAAGTCTAAACTAGACACTAATTAAATTAGTATGGGTTCCTTAAAGGCAACTTTAACTGTAAATGCACCTGTTAGTATTTTTGTCATTATGGCATTTTTTGCTTACCAGTGTTTGAGCTGAATGGGTTGATGATGTCCGTCTCTGGAAATGGACTGGTACGTTTGGGGGTCTGGAAGGAGTCGCCCTGTCCTCGTGTTTGGCTTGGAGTGGGGGGGCTGCCGAAATCAAAAGATGACTGACTCTGAACACTGCAGCCAGATGACGCACCGACATCATTCAGTCCTACAAAACAATGAAAAATCCCATTTAAAATACAACCAATTTAATACTTTCTTCCTGTAAAGAGCACCGGCCCTTGTGTCAGGCAGATACTCTACCTCGGTTTGGAGTGCCAGGAGGCTCTCTTTTCACATTTACACTGCGGGTACTGCTGGCCTCGGCAGGCTGCAGCTGAGTGGGTGACTGGAGTTTGAGCTGGGGGGGAGGAGAGGGAAGCTGCGGGGATGGTGACTGCAACTGGGGAAGAGACTGTGAGATGGGCGACTGAAGCTGAGGCGCAGGGGACTGGAGCTGAGCTGGGGGCTGGGGGACTGGAGACTGGAGCTGGGGGCCTCCTCCAGGGGTTGATGAATCCTCGCTACCCTGCCTGGCCCCAGTCGGGCCTCTCAGGCACGGCAGCAGCTGGGTGAGAGGATCCATGTCAACAGGGCCACCAGATATCTAAGACAGAAACCAAGCAAAAAAAGCATAAATTATGGAACAGAAATAGAGAGGGAAGTGGAGGAAGAACACGTGGTGAAGAGCTTCAAAAGCTCAAAAATGAATGAAGTGGTGGCAGAAGAAATGGGGAGAATCAGGAGACATGAAAACAGACAAAAAGGTCAAAGGCCGGTGAGTTTCAAAGAGCACAGCTGGTAGCTCAGCCCGCAGCAGAGACAAAGTCCAAGAATATAAACACTGAACGTGATTTACAACAGCTGTCAGGACACTGCTATTGCAAGAACAATTCTGAACAGAGGAAAATTCCAATGCTTAATTTTAAGTAATCTTCCTCACTGTGTGTATACATCAAAAAGCAACTGCAACGTATATGGAAGGGAACTACGTGTCACGACTGTTTGGTGTAGTCAAAGCAAACCACCGACTCAAGGCCGCTAAATGTCTGTTTAATGAGGCTCCCCTAATCTATGAAATTGTCCCAAGAAAATAGTTGAACATGTCGGCCTTAATGAGATGTCAGACACACGGAGTGTGCAAAGTCCTCCAGACACGTGGTCAACAGTGTAACAGTTAAAGTTAACCTTGTGATTTAAAAAAAACCAAACATTAATGTATGCTTAAGAGTATTGCAACTGATCATTTTTAAATTGTGATTAATTACAGCTACTCCATGAGTCTTCTGATTAAACAGTTTAATGATTTGACAGTCTTATCAGTTGCATGTTGAACCATTGTGAAGGGCACACACTGTCAATCCACTCTTATGAAGTTAGGTAGCAAGACGGTGAAAACAGGCAGTGTAGAAGGAACAGCCATTTTTCATACACAAACACAAAACATTTGTACCGTGGAGTCTCTGCTGTCCCGACGGCTGTCTCTGTGGGTCTCCACTACTGGGCTTGATTTTGGACTGATGCTCGAGGAGCTGCCAGAATTTGCTGCAGGTTTGCATGCTGCTGTGGCCGCTGACCCTGTGCAGGGTGCTGTGTCGATGCTGGTTCTCTTTTCTACTTTCGCTCTGATGGTTTGCAGGCTGAGAGCAGCTGGGGGTGGCAGGTCCCCCAAGTCCTTCAAAAAAGACATTACTTTTGTTAGCTATCAAAAACAGATTATAATGGTTTGAATACCTAAAGTAAGAACCATTTCTTTAAAGTAAAGAACTTAACACTTTGCAAGACAAAACATCTTTTTCATCCAACCTTTTCATCGGTGTCCAGCAGAAAACGGAGAAGTTGATGGTCTTGTTTGGGAATTGGTGAAGTCATTGCTGGACTGGGAGGCGGCTCCTTCTTTATCTCTGCTGGGGTTTTAGCTACTTCTTCTTCAATGATGGCTGATGAATCATTTGGACTGCTGTCCTGGAGCAGCCGGTGCAGGATCTTATGCCGTTCTGTGAGTGTACTGTGGGATGCGGGGCACTGAGGTGCAGGGGTTGGGTTTGGAGGATGAGGCAATGATGTGCTGTGGATGCTGTTATTAGATTCACTTTCAGTTCCATTGCTATCATGGAACTGACTGGGCCTGGGGTTACTCATCTGTGAGGCAGAAGAAAGGGGGGCTTTAACTGAGTCCTCTTCCCCTTCATCTCCTCCTTCTGAGGGTTTCACTGATGGAGGCCTCGTGGAGGAGCCGGTGGGTGTACTGGTTTGTCGTTGATGGACAGGCGACAATAGGAATGACCCCGATGATGCGGTGCTGGCGCTGCTTGTACCATCGCCACCAGAATGCTGCCTGTTGAGGCTACTTCCACTGTTTAGTCCCCCTGCTGGGGAATGGAGGCCTGGTGTTGAAGGAGAGAAAGGATTCCCTGTTATTCGAGGGCTTCCCCCTAATCCAGGACCAGCCTGTGGCATCCTGGATGACATAAATGAGGTAGGGGTGGCTGTAAGTGGGCTACTCAGAGGAGAGGGACTGTTGAGTTGCTGTGGACAGGTCCGATTGGGTGTTAGGTAGCCTGCAGGTGTGGATGAGTTCTGTCCCTGGGAGGACCCGTTACTGCTATTGGGGTTAAGTCCCGAGGTGGCGACACCTGAGCCTTGCGTCCAGTTGCTGCCAGGAGGAAGAGAAGGGGAGCGAGAGGGGGTTTGGTTCGGTGGAAGGCTGGGGATAGTGTTTTCCTGAGAGGTTGCAGTGTTGTGTTCCCTGGGAAAAAGAATGGGAATTCAACTGTAATATGTATTGAAAGATCGGTAAGAGCAGAGAAATATAAATAATCCCAATCCCAATCAAGTATTAGTGTTGAACCGTACCTGTCAATAGTGTGAATGCCCATAATGAAGGGCTGTACATCGGGGTTGGGGGGACAGCAGAACTTGCAGCGGGTCTGAGCACTGAGTGGGGTGCCGTCACTTAAGGTGAAATGGTACAGCGGGCTGACAGCACTGCCATGAGTCATCACTGTTGGGAATAGCATGACACACACGCAGAAAAAAAGGACAAAAACAGGATTTAGACTTTGCTCTTTTCTCCTGTTTATTTTTCCTGCCCTGTAAGTATTTAGGCATCAAAACCTTCACCAGAAAGCACAAATTAGTATTATCCGTTTAGATGTTACACCATTTATTAGTTAATTTTAATGTAAGAATAATTCATAAATGCCCTTAACTGATGGCATGTATGAAGCTCACAATATCAAGGATTTTACTTGCTATAACTGAGCAAAACATCTCCAAAAGTTAGAGACAACAGGCGGCTTCATCAATGACCCACCACATGACTCATCAGAGTGCTAAGGCTAATGCTGTAATAAATCAAGCAGAACCTGTGTGGTAAATCATTGGTGGTTACGTACCCTCGTGCAGCAGCTTCTTAGCGTGGGAAGGCTCTTTGCCCTGCGGCTGAAAGAAAGCGTAGATGCACTTCCTGACCAAATCCTCCCAGCCAGGTCGGCCCGTTGCTCGCAGAGCACTTGTTTCTATGGAGATGATCTTCCCTGGAGTGGAACACCACATGCACATGAGCACACACTTATACACACAGTATACCAACACAGATTTCAACATCTGCTGCAGCTTTCACAAAATGATATCAGTGAGCCACCTTCATTTCAAAAGGCCCTTTAACCATAAACCATGTGCCTCAATATTCATGCATATCACAAACAAACATTTCATGACACATCATCAATAGAAAGAGTTCTGAATCTCTGAGGTACCTGTTGGGTCCTGTCTTGTGATGAAAGACTCAGTGTTGAAAGGCTGAGTGCGAGGTATCCGACAGGCAATACAAATGAGGCAGGTCTGCAGGTCTGAATAAACATGAACATAAGTAGTAACCTTTGAGTGCAAGTTCAGGTTTGTCAAGGCGGGTCAAAGGCGGAAAACAAAAATATCAAATGGAAAGATCAATAGTGGTAAGGTTGCATAATATACAGATGCAGCAATGAGGGTTTACATTGCCAATATATAAAACTTTTTTTTTTTTTGGGAAAAAGAGCAAAAGACAGGATAAAATAATGATCTCGCAACATATTAAATGTGAGGTTTTACTCATAAAATTAATGCAAACAAAAGCTCAGCCACAAAAACTACAAAACAGAGTAAAAACCCCTGTGAAGCATTGTATAATTTTGTTCCTTGTAACTGTAAAAATATTGTGACAGAAAAAACATCTAAACACTCGTATTTGCTGTAATGGATGAAAAATACTGCTTTATTCCACTACAATTCGACCTCTGTCCAGTTAGTGTTGGATCTCACATAATCTAGTCTCCTGTAATCTTTCACTATATTAGACTGTTATCTAATATCGCTCTTCAGACATGAATTAGGGTGATAATGGAAAAGCAAGTGGTGACAAGGAGGTGTGTTCTTGACTGGTACAGCAGGAGAAAACGCTGCAGGATTTGCACCCAATCGAGACTTAATCGTGTTCTGCACATCTCTGATCCCTTTAGCATTAAAATCTGAATAAATGAAAAATAACTGCCATTAGACATCATCTAGTTGAGGTACAAACAGAAAAGCATGTTGCCTCTTTAGTTATAGTAAGTGATGGTATTGTATAACCTTTTAACATACTGTCATATTCAAATGCTCAGACGCGGAGAGGTCATGTTTCAGTGCCGTCTGCCGGTACTTGGCAAAAACAAACATTCATCTACTTTTAGATGGAAAAACTCTAAAACCACAGCTGGTTAAATATAAAAGAAAAATTATATGGACAAAAATACATGTTCCCATACTCTCTTTTCTTTTGTCCAAACCAGATGTGGTAATAATTAAAATCCAATTCCAAACTCTGGGAAACCTTGTGTATTTCTTATTTGTGTACATACCTTCTCCTTCCTCCTGCATGCTCTGTGGTTGGGAAACAGTGAAACACTGCATGATCTCATACTGTTGCCTGGCCTCTGGATTTTCTGAATCCACCTCATCCGGTGGCCTCTTGAGCATACGACAGTTAAATGTGTGGCTGTTCCTCCGGCCAGGTTCCTGTGGCCATGGCACACCGTTTACTGGACAGGAAGAATACAAACATACTTTCATACGGATCAACAAAAGTTCCTGGATGATAATCCCACCTGTCACGATAAGATATATTCTTTTCTCTTAGCAAATGCTAAAATGTTTGATTTTCCATTTTGTTACCATGAGAACAGAAACACAAGTGATGCGATTCATGTTTCTGGCAGTGGGTTCCAGTACTTTACTAAAATGTTCTGTTTTTGTCAACTAAAAGTGTAATTCTGGGGTCCAGCATCCGATTTGCACTTGCACAGTCCAGCTGTTACTGTGCAGCCTTTTGGCAGCAGGTCAAACATATAAAGAAATCACTGCTTGATTTACACACACACGCACGCACGCACGCACGCACGCACACACAAAAACACTTTACTGTGTGTTCTTTGCCTCATACAAAGCAATTCAATGTGGAACCAATCAAGTTATTCCAATGGCAGTGTTTTTTTGCCATGAAATAGGAAAGTGAATATTTTAAAGTATAGCACATGACCATATCTGCAGTCTGCATTCGTCTAATGTTCAGAAATTGAAACAGTCTAATCTGTTCCACAGAGCTCAATTCCATGCACTTCCTGCCACATTTTCTATTACCACGAGTCTATTTGGAATAAGGTTTGTGCTGCCTGAGGACGTAAGTTTCATTTCTGCTGAATTTGCTAAGATTCTTTGTTTAATCATCTAATATTTTGTGTATTGCGGTTAGATAAAGAGTAATTTAACTTCTTATTCAGGCTTAAGGGATTCTTTTTTCCAAAAAGAAAGGAGAATTGCTATGACTGGCACAAATAAAAGGATCATGAGATGAATGCAAATCCGATCTTCTCTCCTCTGCTGCACACTGTCCTTAAGTGACACCTCTCAGACATCTCGTGATTCCCTTATAATCTTTTTGAAGGTCGTACTTAAAAATTTTAATAAACACTTTTCTCCTCCCCAGTATCAACCACACATCATCTGTACTTTGTGTTCTTATCCTCAGCTTTGTGCATGACACAGCAAAACACACAACTCATCTAATTTGCATTAGCTACAAAGTCAGTCTCAACAATTCAGCTGAAATGATATCACCTCACATTCATGTCTACCTAAAATACTCCCAAATTTCACACGCATGGAAACTGTCAAAACAAGAGATACTAAAACACGATCAAGGATTTTTTTTTCTCTTTTTTACAAGATTAATACAACCTCTAGCAATGCAGCGCAGAGACTGAAAGTAGTCTTACCCAAACTTTTTGGCAGCAGATTGCGAACAAATTCGCTGTGGTCTCCCACATGAAGGATGCTGTATACGCTTGAGGTCATCAGCTCCTCCTGAGGGTATCCAAGGTAACTCGTCACATTCTCGGAAACGAAAACAATGCGGCCCTCTCGGTTGACGACAAAGAAAAATCCATCAAGGGCCTAAATGTGGGGTGGAAGGGGACAAGAAAGATTAAAAAAAGAGACTTCACAAATGGTGGTAAAGAAAAGGTGTGGGGGATGTATCTCACCTCAAGCAGCATTGGCCCTAAGGCCTCTTTCTCCACCAGGCCTTGGCTACTGGAGGAAATGTCACTCTTCTGTACATCATCATCTGGAGACAGAAGAGCTGCCTTTTCTATACAGAGACAATAAATATGAAAAAAGTTAAGAATGTGGTTACTGAGGAACATTCATGACCCTTTCTTTAGAGTCACTTATAAAATAAATAAATAAAGGCACAAGTGCACATAATTAACAAAGGTACTTACAATTTTAAGACAAAGGTGAGTACTGAAACAAATCATAGTGCATCATGGGTAAAAGGAGGCAAATCTAAACCTTGCACTGAGTCTATGTAATAAGGATAAAACTTTGTGGTCTCAGGACCCTTCTAAGCAGACACTTTTCATTTGTCTCAGCGTGAATCACCTGTTCATAACGAACCTCATTTATCAATCTAGGAACGTGTGCAGATCTGAGTGCAGGAGTCATGGTAGGAAAAGATGCACATGTGATCTATTAAAATTTTGTGTATTGCCAGCGGCAGTGTACGGCTCAGCGGGTCTTGATAAAAGCGGTTGCTGAAACCGATCGTCATCAGGATGTTCTTATTCTGCCTGTTCTTAATGACCATGTTTGAGGTTTGTTTAATCATTATTTTTAAGATCTTGCTGTGCTGCACCACAAATCGGCACTGACTCTAACTTGCGTACACAATGTCAGACTTGACGTGAGGTCTGAGCGGCTTGTACACTCACGTCCAGATTGATAAATGCCTAGCCTTGCGTGAAAATGGCCATGTGCAGTTTTCTGCCATATGTACGGTTGATAAATGAGGCTCAATGTGTACCTGAACAAGACATCTCATATGAACAAAAAAAACAACCCAGGAAGGCACAAATGTGGTGTTATATCCTAGTGCATCAAGCAAGTGTGCATTTACTGGTAATACGTTAATGAAAGATGGAAGAAATGTACTTTTCTTACTTTTAACTAAACAGTACATTAAAAGAAATTACTAACTATGACTGCAATTTCTGTATGTTTTGCTCATGGGTTGCTCAGACTTGGAGATCTAACTCAGCTCTAATGAGTATTTTCCTACACAGGTACCCAGTTCATCGTGTCTCGATGGCACGTTCGTGTGTTGCTCACCCTGCTCACGCCTCTTCATTTGCTGGATTTGGTCCACGGTACTCTTGAGGATGTGGCACTTGTCAGGCTTGACATTGAGACTGGCGATGTCACCCATGTTGGACGACAAGAGTTCAGCCAGCTCCTCGATGTAGCGACACTCCAGCTCCCGTCTCCGTTTCTCCAGACTGAAGGAAAACGTTTGTAAGAAAAGAAAAATGCATCCATTCCTAGCAGGTAAGCTTAAAGTAAGAGCAAGAAAAATAAAATGTGTTCTACAAAACTGAGGCATTTCATACAAAGACACGAAATTTTGAAAGACAACAGATCACACCAAAACTCCTCCCAGACTGTTTGGTAGTACTTTGTTACTTTTCAGGTGGCTTGTTCATTTCTTTATGCTGTCGACAGTTAAAAGGATAATTACATTAACACAGTGTGGTATATGATATGAAAAAATATGTGCTCTCTTATTTTACACTTATATCATAACTGGTCTTTGCTCATTTTAGATACAAGAGTGTTCCTTTCCCTGTGTTGACCTTTTACCTGCAAAAAACAAGGGTTAGTTGTGAAGTTCTTGCAGTCATTCTTGGCGCATTACACATTTGTGCTTTTTTTTGTTTACAAATTCCTTTTAATAATATAAAAAAACTGTCATAGTAATTTGAGCATTGAAACAATTGATTAGTATAATTCATAAAATATGCAACATTAAAATGGTGATAAACTGTAATATTGAACAGTAAAACATTCCTGTCCTAATACTCTTAGTTTTCTTTTATTGAACTGTTTGCACAGCAAACTTTCCCCCTCCAGTTTCAAAAACATATTTCCAACCCGACAAGTTACAGCAAGGTATGCGGTAAACATGAAAAAAGGAATGTGCCTTTATGTAAGTGTGTATGTGTGTGAGACGACAACAGCAAAAGTAGGTCAGTACACTGGCCAACCAGAACGCACGCACGCACGCACGCACGCACGCACGCACGCACGCACACACACAGGCGTGGTGGCTGAAGGAAGGAGGGAGGGAGGAAGCAAAGGAGGGATGATGAGGAGGGGGAGGATTCTTGCTGCTATGTGAACGCGCAGGTCAGCGGCTGCATGTACTTACTGTAAAAGAGGGAGCTGGGCTCTTACATTAGCTACTGAGCCTTACACATGTACACACAAACACATTACACCAAAAACATTCCATTTAATACATTACCTCACTTAAAACTGAAATATTCACCTAACCTCAACCACAAAGAAGTATTTAGTTTCTTTGGTCCATATCCCCTCATGGCTATAACCGATATTTCTAAAGATTTCTACATCTGGCTGCTCAGCACCAGTGAGTAAAATGCTCCATTCTACAGTATCCGCACTCATCAAGCAGCTCTGCAGACAGAGGGACTTTAAGGGACATATGTCCGCCATTGATGAAACGTCAGGCACCACATTTGGAATTAGCTTAATTGGTGCCATTCGCTCATTTGTCTTAGCTGTTTACATTCCTATAAGACAGAGCCACTCCATAAAACAATATAGTTTCCTATTTTACTAACAGGTCAAGTCTCCAGACCATATTTTAGTGTTAAAATTATAGTCAGAAGTGAGTTTTTGTTTCTCGTTGGATACGCTCTGCTCGGTGCACCTTCACATCATTAAAAACAGACTTGCTGTGTATTCTCCACATGCTTCTGGGATGCGTCATCTTTGCATATATAACTCAAGAAATATGCAAACATAAGCTATAGCTGCTGTGGTGCAGCTGTCGTGGTGCAGCGTGCCTGATGGAAGGTATGGGCAACGTTTATGTGGATTTAAGTGGAAGATGACTGGAGGAGCCATTTAATGAAGAAATGCATAAACACACATATGTGTACATGCACATTTATATTCTCCTGCTTTAATGGAGACTCGCAAACACACTTGTACTTGCACAGTTGCCTGGTAAAACTCTTCCAAGAGTAGTATTGAAATGAGACAGAAATGAATGGGAGGAAATCCACGGCAAACAAGCAAATCACAGATGATTTATGCAAAATTAGAACGCTGTGCTGTGCAAATGTCCTAGTGCAGCCATAACAAACAAACCCAGATGTGACATTTACTGTCACTGCTCTACTGTTAAAGCATATGTATGTATGTATAATCATAAACCGGTATGTATAATCATTAATATAGACGCACCAGTAAATCATTATAGATCCTTTAAAGTCTTAACAGTTTATATTCAGTCTGCCAAATACTGTGTTATCATCTACAAACATGGAGGATTGTATTTTTGTAATGGGGCCACTGATTCTGGCCATATATAGTGAGATCCCCCCATACATTTAAGCCTCAATAGTTTTAGACAAAGATGTTACTGACTTTACCTTTGCCCTGAGGTGTCGCATGGTGAGCCCTTCCTCTTGCGTGACTCTGAGGTGGCAGGGTCCAGAGGGTTTTCCCCTACTGCACTCATTTTCCGCTATAACTGACCTATAATGAGAGGACATGCGGAACAGAGGAAAAGGTCACAAAAAAGTTACAAACCAAATGATTTTTTTTTACAGTAGCCAGTATCTGCATATCTCTGGACATTATAAAGACTTATGGTGAGGAAAACTGACCAAATGTCAATCCAAATAACAAACGATCACACAAGATATAATACGTCACGGGTCTGTAAAGCCTTCCACTCTGGCAGAAAGCATGGCCAGCATTAAAAGTTATTGTCACTTAAGAGAACAGCTGATGCATATTTGTGATTCACATAAACTTACTGAAAATATTCTAATAATGTTTAACATTTTATACCACATTTGTTCCGATTCACCCTTTTGTTTCCCTTAAAGACCTTGTTTCTTTCATTGATGAGAAAACGGTCTAAATCTATTTCAACCCATCGCAAGAGTGACCATGGCAACAAAAACAGTGCTGGTGGATTTAATTAGGTGTGTATAGGAGGGATAGTGGGCCTCTGTGAGCTAAAACTGAAGTTAAATCTATAACTGTATCAGAAGTTTGAATTATTTATACATGCAAATGGACTAAAAAAAAGTTTGCATGCAACAGTATTACCATGAAGTCCAAAGAGACTCAGTATCTAAGCAAACACGGAATTTAATTCAGATGCTGGTTTCCGTGTCCGTTGCATCACTTGCAGTGTAGTTGTGTGGGCTGTGTTGCCAAGTCTGACACAGAGATAAATAATGTGTGTGTCCCATTCAGAGCATCAACCTCTTTCACACCAACCATGACAGATACAAGAGAACAGCCACGATACAATAAATGTACATAAATAAATACCTACACACACACACACACACACACACACACACACACACACACACACACAAATGCACGAGAGAAGCCACTGAAAGACTTGGCTGTTCCTGAATCTTTGGGCTCATCAGCTGCAGTGAATACAGATGAACAATATCTCATCTTTTATTTGCTATAATTGGAAGCAATTTATACACACATACTTGTAATTTGCCCTCTGAGGGGCAGCAGTGCTTCATAGTAGTGAAGAAGTGTGTTATAACTAGAAAATTCTCAATTTCAAAAAAGAAAAAAAAACCCACCCATTTACAGACAAAGAATGAACACCTGAATACAGGCTAATACAGGTGAGCAGCTTTACAAATGAAAAGGGTCTATTCTAAATTATATAACAGACTATGATACTGTGTGAAATCCAGCGTGTTTCCAGGAAACAAGATCAAGAGATTCTCCACATCACTGTTCACTCACACAGAGTATGCGCTCACAAATGTAGGAAACTAGATGGCCTTAGCATGATTGGAAGTTTTGGGTGAAGGCAACACATTCTCATAGGTGCTTCTCTGCAACCAAATACCTCAGATTCCAAAGGTAATGGTACTAACATTGTTTCATCTTTACAGCTAAAATCTTTACGTTATCCTTTTCATTCCTGGCTCTCAGCTGTCGTAAAGTAATCTGATAAGCAAAGTGAATGGAAGATGGGTAGACCTTTCAGTGATAAGTAAATGCAGCTACTGGATGGTGGTAGCTCAGTCTATACGGGACTGGGCTGAGAGGAGGAGGGTTCTAGGTTCCAGGCCCAGTTGCAGTTGCTGGTAGCAGGAGAGGTGCCAGGACACCGCCAAGGTACCCATGAGCAAAGTACCAAACCCCCCAAAATGCTTGGGCCACCTGTCTAGGGTAGCCTACTCACTCTCAGTTACTTCTCCCTTAGTGCATTATGCTTCTACAGTTAAATTAGAAAATGCTGGAAATCTACATTGATAATATGTCAAGTCAATAATCAGTCAACAACTATGTGCTATAACAAAGCTGGCTGCGAATTTTCTTTCAGAAACAGGTGAAACATCCTATTATCTACTCTTCTAATGTATTTAAATAATTCTTTCATAGTTCAGGAGTCTGAATAGGTTCTATACAATATAAACTATATACAGTATATACTGTATATATGTGTTTAGAACTGAGGTTAGCTTAAAAAATAAATAAATAAAGGTTTTTAATAATTCTTCTGAAATATGTTAAGAAAAGAACTGTTTAGAAATGAGATTGCGAGTATATGTGAATCAAGATCACGATTTCTTAACGATTTATCCCATACCCCCCAGAAATAATTAATTAATCGGTTACCTGATTTCTGCAGCCTGCCAGTCACCAAAACATGAGCCTTATTAAATAATCCGTGACTAGGAAGTGATATAAGTCAGGGCCCTTCTGAGGCTCCATTTAAAAAGGAAAGGACAAGAGTGTTAGAAGTATTTAGAAAGGAATATGACAGTTTTCACAGTTTGCACCTATTTTAATGTCTGGCCTTTGTGTGACTACAAGCCATCATCAATTATAACCATTACAGTGTGAGCAAGGTCTCGTTGTCAAACTGCAACACACACACACACACACACACACACACACACACACACACACACACACACACACACACACACACACACACACACACACACACCTGCAGGTCAGCCTCTTCTCAGCACCAATCTTCTCTCTATGATGCAGGCAGACCCTTCAATCATGGCAACAACTGTGTAGCAGAGTGCTACTAACGGATAAAGCAGAAGGCATCCATAGGATCCCCATGATGCCTGTCTGCTGTCTGCGTCTTGGGGTTGCTTTTTCCTTAAAGCTTCCTCCTCCTCCTTCTGTTACTCATTCCACAAGCTTTAGTAACCAATCTGCAACTCGCTCTCTCAGACACAGGCACACATTGGAAATGTATTTGCTTTTAGGGGTGGTGGGTGTCAGGAAGATACCACAAGACAGGGGGACCATGTATGGGAATTACCGTAAATTCCGGACTATAAGCCGCTACTTTTTTCCCATGCTTTGAACCCTGCGCTCTATACACCGATGCGACTTATCTATGGTTTTTTCTGGGCTAACGGCCTTTGGGGGAGGGGAGGGGAGAGGGAAGCGCAAAAGCGAGACAGATGGGAAAGGGGATGCCAAAAAGACGCTAGTTTTAAGCGTAACTTTTAACAATCATTTTGCGTGTCGTGTGCACATCCTCATCATGGAAAGCACACGAAGAAATGCGTATAACGCAGCTTTTAAATTGAAAGCATTCGATCTGGCTATCCAGGAAGGAAATAGAGCTTCTGCAGGTAAGCTTGGTGCTAATGAATCAATGGAGAGACGCTGGAGACGGCAGCGTGAAGAACTGAGTGAATGCAAAACGATAACGAAGGCTTTCAGAGGTAATAAAAGTAGACGGCCTGAAGTTGAAAATGTTTTACTGCCGTGTTACAGGCACCGTTTGGAGACAATCAGTTCAGGTATATTAATAAAATTTTACAAAATAGTTTTGTGAACATATCACATTTTTCAAAGTGGACATCTGCGGCTTATAGGCCGGTGCGGTCTATATATGGAAAAATAGCGGGGGTTTTTTAGTGGGTGCGGCTTATATTCAGGTGCGCTCTATAGTCTGGAATTTACGGTACTTGTTTTTAATTATGATCAATTTAAAATTACATATCAATTTGTAATTCATGGTATAATCCTGGAGTTCACCTATCCCTCTGACATATAGGTGATGTACAGAAAAACTATGACATAAAAATACAACAATAAAATGCCAACAAAACCTCCTCAACATTCAGAGAGAAACATACATTCCTCCATAGTCCCCATGACGCAAAATACTTTTTTAATCAAGCCATACCTAGATGTGGTGGTATTTTCAACATCAGTATTTACAGTGTTGGGTAACATTACAAGACTCGAGCATATTTCATGGACTACTTACTAATTTAAATAAAGGTAAACCATTAGTTAGGGTCCTCAGTGCTGCTGATGTATATGATGTGAGCATCCCTTTCTGCCGCGTGCTTTGGTTCAGTCCATGAGAAGCTGCTCAGTCACTGTTGCTAAGGCCCACCCATGTGCATATGGAACACACGCACACAATGACATGGTCAGTTTCTGCTGCTATTGGCCCAGACTATACTGTATACGCATTTCAAGTGCTGACACACTGACAGGGAAGAGTCTGTCACCAGTATCACCAGTTCTGATAGAAAAAGCGAATGTCAACCTATGAAACTATTGTAAAATTGTAGTTATGTCGGGATAGGTCAAAGTGGCTGTAAGGACATTATACTGCACGCAATGCAATGAGATGTTGCTCTTCAATATGTGCAAGTAAAAGAACGACTAAATAATATAAAACACAATCTAATTAATAAAAAGGAACACTGGGGATTGTAATAGAAATAGTTGCATTAATGGAAAATTGGACATGTGTGACGTTTGGAGACTATGGATTGTGTATTTTATTTAAGTCCACTCAGAGTCTTGTAAAGCTGTATTTGAGAGACTGGTATTGTTTTGCTTAGAGGTGGAGGTGAGTTTGCCAATGATCTTTTGGGCTGTTTCACTCTGCAGATCCTTCCCAGCTTCTGAAGAATAGCCAGCGTACCAGACTGTGACACCACATGCCAGCAGAATGGTGGAACAACACCAGGGATTGAGTATCCAGACCGCTCCTCTTTAGAACCCTCAGCACGTGCAGGCGCTGGCTGCTTTGTTTTAGTGGAACTGACTGGCTGAGTGAGGTTATTACTGATGTGCTGACCATGTATTTGAAATGTTGCATCATCTCTATGTCCTCATCTCCTAGGTAAAGTGGAGAATGCCTTGTACTGCTTTCCAGTTATTTTGTTTGCTTTTTTAAAAATATTAAAGCAACACAGTGTTGCCAGTCTGAATCTCATCAATGCATATGGACAAATCTCATTGGACCATTGAATTAGATAAAAAAAACAAGACAACATCTTAAAACATACTAAAGAGTCCCATTTAGGAATTTCTTTTAAAATATCTCCATTTTCACAGTCCTAAGTATGAGATTAAATATACAGAGCTGATTTCAAATGTTACAATCTAATCACTTCAAGCTTAGTTATCAACGCTGAGTCACAGAAGATGTCGCTACCAATGTTTTATTTTGGCTTTTTACTTGCGGACACACTCCAAAAAAGTCCAAACTGATGACTCAAAACCCAGCAAGGAATAGATTAAAGCTGAACATGCAGCTATACCTATGCATATCTGAATACACTCCACATCTTCAGGCATGAAAGACCCCGGGTGATGAAAGAGAACAGTCAAGTGGAGAAACCGCTATTAAATCAACATGTGCTTGATGTCAACTAATAAGTAGCGATAAATATAGTATGGTAGTAGAGCGTCCAGGCTTTGCAAAGCAGGGCAATAAATCTGCAGGTACTTCTTTGTCTGAAGCCACTTCCAGTGAGTGACATCCGCGCGGTGAGTTTGATTAACGCTAATGGGAAACAACGTTTATAAACTGCCACTTAAAAACATGCTGGTCAAACGCCGATGTTTCTTTATATGTGCATGAATAAAAGTGTAAGTCTGGGAAGCAGACAGCCAGACAACATGTGGGAAAAATGACTTTCAACTATCTTCTAAAGTAATATTAAAACTGGAAATCAATGGATGACTGACACCTTCAACGGCCTTGCAAAATGTTTGATTGGTTTATACTCGGCTTTTCTTACGGATTTATGTTCATTTCATTTTAAATGTAGCCTCCTAGCTTTGCTTACAAAGTGGGTCAGATTGACAAATGCGTTTTATTTTCATAAAAATTCTTTTTAGCTTTTAGTTTTAAGACATCTAGTGGCTTTCTTTGAACAGTGAATAAAATGTTTCCAGCTACTCAGGGACAATTTGTTCATGATATGTGGTAAAAGAGTTCATATGTGGGGGAGAAAATGGGTCCTTTCAGAGGTTTGTCTTCGGTCCATTGTTTCCCACAGTGTGTGTGTGTGTGTGTGTACCCAGATCCAGGATGTTTACAAAGTGTAAGAAACAAAAGCCAGTCAGCACACAGTTACAGACGCACACTAGGACAGCCTCGTAGGTGTATAATATGTAATCTATACATCACTGTGCAGTCCAGAGTTACAGTCAGGGGCCAACTGTTCAGATCTCTTCCTGCCTGTTGCACAAAGGAAACACAAACAAACTACAATAATTGTGCCATAATATCAACACAAATAGTAATAATTACAGTATAGACAAGGCACCTACAACACAGAGATCAGTCTCTATCTTTAGATCTGAACCTAAAATATCAAAGATTTATTATTCATTTAAGGCAGCAGCCAAGCTTCTTAACTGTTCTGTGTGTCGGTACGTTTTTGATCTCAGAAATGTTCCCAGTTTGATTGAAGACTCTACATGAATATGACTCCACTCCAGTGGTCCTTGTTTAATTTGGAGAGTAGCTGTGGGTTTGCATGTCCTTGTTTCAACTCATAAAATACGTGATAAAATATTCTGGGATGTTCTGAGCCACGCAGCCTGTTAAGCGCTACATACCACAGAGCACACAGCTCAGAGAGATGATGAGGAATGACCAGGGGGAATAACAGGGCTCCACACGTCTCACCTCGGTTGCACTCTAAGCTTTATTGCTCCTCAAAACTCACCCAAAAATTGCCCAAAACTGGTGATCAAAGCTGGTCACTGCTGCAAACTACTGCCTCCTCTTTGTCATAACAAAGGAGCCAAACACCAGGCTACACTTCTATGTGAAAGCTGCAAGCTAAGAGGAAAAGGGATGCTTTACTATAACACAGCACCACAAACGTTTACATTGTTGAAAGTTCAACTTAACTCAATGTACACACATTTTACTTCAGCTCAAAGGTGCGAGGCGTCAAACAATAGCACTCAAGAAGGGTAGGATTCGTATAACAGATTTAAATATACTCATTCTGTCATTTTAAAAAACTTGTATTGATATTCATGTTTCCACTGTAGCTGCACAGCTACTATGAACTTAATTCATACATGCATAAACCAACGTTAGCATAGGTACCAGTTCAGCACATGCTGTACTGAATAATAAAACGTGTTTACTTACAATTAAATTTACTTAAAACCAGTTTCTCAACCTAAAAACACACATTCTTAAGCAAAGTTCTCCAGGAACATACAAACAGTTCTAATTACCAGCCCTCAGTTCAGTTTCCTGTTGTCACTGAATGTACTTAATGAACAGAGAGCTATTGGGAAGGATGCAACATATATTATAAAAGAACAGAACCCAAAATGTATGATGGGTAAACACATTAACTACTGACTTACTTTATCTATGGTTCCGCTGGGTGAGTCATGTGGTGGCTGTGGTGGCCTTGTCCAGAGCTCAGCACTGAGGAATAAGGCAGGAATTGGAGACCAGCGGTGAGAAGAGTTGTGGGCACGTGGCCTGGAACAGAGGTGATGGAGGCGTTAGGGCATCAGAGCCGCTCCGTCACATGGCACCATCCCAGGTGGGCGAGAAGTCGGCTGGCCACCGACTGGGCGACATGATGAGAAAAAAGAACATTCGTAACAGGATTGTTACATGACAATTATGCTGAACTGCTTTGTCATTAAGTGTGCACTAACTAAAGTCAAATCCATCCGCTCCAGTTTAGTTTGCATCATCTTAAGTTTGTGCTTCTTAACAACATCTGTATAACATCCACAGACAGCTGGCTAATTAACTACCAGACAAACCCAACACCTCAAATTAGCATCTCTTTGTCAACTTTCTTGGCTTCGCCTCTGAAAATCCTGAGTTATGATCAATTAACACCAACAGAGAAACATGAGTGTGTTGGATCTTTAAATCAGAGATTTGATAATGCAGTTCACTGAGAGACAACAAATGCTCATTGCCCGTCAAAAACTGCCTGCAAGATATCCTGGATCACATGTCAAACAACATTTGTGTATCAGAAGCACAGTTGCTGATTGGAGCTAATGCTAATGCTAACTGACTGCCATGTTAGAAGTCATGTTGATCCAGAACACAACTGCCGTGATTGGCCTACTTGTTCCCTTCCTGTTTCCTTTTACGTGGTTCTGTAGTAGACCTAATCTCTTTGTCAGTTTGTACTATTATTAGTAGTTTGTACTACCATTAATTATTTAATAGGATGGATGGATGGCTAGAGGGAGGGAGGAGTAGCCCTCCATATTATTCCAGCATTTTAGGTCCTTAAATGCATTATTTTACAAATGCTGCAGACCATTTAAGTTTAAAGCTGAAGCAATAGTGGCATTTTATAGCCAGGCAAAGACAGATACTTTCCATAACAGCGATGAAGCTGGCAACATCTGATTCCTGAATGGGTCTTCTGAGTCAGCATGCATCCGACCCTGATTGGTCGAGCAGCTATCACATGCCAAAAACAGACTATTCTCGATGAAAGATCTAACAACACACAGAGGCAGAGCTGTGCTTGTGCTGCAGACTTTGTTGTTGTTGCTTGCTGCCTTTCCTAACTTATGTCATCTGTTCTGGAGAAGAATATTTTCTTCCCGTTTGCCTTTTTTCCTTTGAAGTGTGGATGATGCATCGTAACTTAGCAACCTGCTGCAGTCTGCTGAGTAAACACCTTCCTGTTTAGACCTAAGAGTACATGCTCAGTCTACACAGAGTGATCATGTGAGATGTTTTTAGGCTGAAGGACAGATGAATGAGCATAATTTCTCTTTTGAACATTAAAATCAAAAGAACATGAGTGCAGGAAGGTGACTCTATTTTCATCCTTTCCATGTCAGCATTAACAATGGAATCAAACGGATAATGAAATAAACTCTATACTTAAAGAAATCAACCCACATTCTCGACTTCAGAACTTGGAGGTTCAAATATATGCCGACATATTATCAAGCCACCCAAACCACGAGCATGCTTGGAAACAATGGCTGCAATGTGCATCACAGTCCACGTTCACGTGAACAACACAACCTGCATATAGTGCAGTGTAACAAGCAAAAAAAAAAAAAAAAAAAAGTGCAAATACGCATGTGTAATAAATGCTGGTTCTGCTGGATTTACATTAAAACCGTGAGGCACACAAAGCGTGATTGAGGCAGGTCCCCAGCACGTCACAACTTACAAAATACTTGTGATCTAGGGAAAAATCCATTTTCTGCTGACGTTTCCAGAAAGGAAGAGGTAAACCTAATTTTCACTCCTAGACGCCAGCAAATTTGAAGTGCTGGACCTACAGGATCAGAAACTGGTCCCATGTGAGGACACAGGTCAGCAGATGCATTTTTCAGAAATATAAAATGTGTCACCAAGTGACAGAAATAACACATCTCCTCCGTCGTCCTCTGAAGGTGCTCCTCCGTCGCCCTACAGTGCCACAACAACCACGCTCTCACTCCGTTTTCTCACTTGCCCTAAATGTCTTCCTAGCGCAGTGTTTCTGGGTCCCTCATTCTTCAGCCTTACCTTTCCTCTTCCCTCCATTTCCTCAGTCTGCTTCACATGCCAAATGTAGGCCATTGCAGACAGGGAAAGGTGGCGAGGAGCAGAGGCAGAGCCTCTTTTCTCCTCTTTCCTGCATTCTGCATGCTCACAGGAGCTGGAGAGCATGAGCCTGTGTGTGTTTGTGTCCCACAGTGACTCAGAGAGCCCAAGTCAAGGGGCAATCCACAACAATGAGCAGTAAAGGCTGTAAAACCAGATATTGTATTTGAGACAAATAAAAGATTGGAAATATGTAAGAAAGCAATTGATTTGTCCTCCTCGTCCTCCCCCTCTGATGAGGCTAATGTTACAGGACCTTGTAAACAAAACCACCACGTATGTGCTGAAACGAGGCCAGAACTTTACACGTCAGGCTTGAATCGCCCATCAGCAGTATAAAATGGAGATTAGATTTCTCTCTCTCTCTCTCTTCTTTGCATCCTTAAAACAAAACAAAACAGCCACAACCTTCAGACAACATTCCAATCGGGCCTTTACAAAAGTACACAAATATCGTCAACATGACGCCTCTGGGAAAAAAGTGGATATTTATATGGTGTAAAACCATCGCCGTTTTGTCAGTGTACTGGAATATTTGACCCAACAGAAACTAAGATGTACGGAACCCCCGAGGTTATCAGTCAACAAGTATTTGATCATCACGAGTTACATTCACATTTCCATCTGATGTGGAGAAGCATATGGGCCCAAGTGTGATGAAAGTGGAACGCAGCATATTGGCGGCACATGTTCCGAAAGTGGCTTATATGTAGCAATAGACGGAAGGCTGGACAGAAAGTCCTTCACTGGATTTACCGTATTTGGCAGGACCTTCCTCTGTGTGCTTGTGGTTTTCAGAAGAGCTAGCAGACAGTAAATGTATTTTCTGTGGTATTTAATCTCACTGTGTGTCAACTCCTGTGAGAAGGACACATAAAGCGTTGAGACAAATTCATAAAAGCTACGCTTGACTTCTGGCAGGCTGTGGATTCTTTCGTCTTTAAAAGTTGCAAATGAGCAATTTGCCAGATCAGACATGTTTTACTTTTTTTTTCCTCCTTCGGTGCTGCAGACCTTCATGAATGCAGGAGATGGACGTTTGTAGCGGGTGAATGCAGGCGTCTCTTGGGGGCAAAACAACCTGCCGGAGCTCCAGCAGGAGGGCACATGAAGGTAAAAAACAGGCTGCAACAGTGCTGCTGCATGCTAAAATGGCCGCTCAGTCTGCATACAGACGGCTGAGAAGGACTCCCACTCCCAACTATGCCTCAGATAGCTGATAGAGGAAACTGCACTCAAAGGTGGACAATGATTAAACACATGGGATTATGGGTAATGAGGAGGTACTAATCATCAACAAACATTAAACACAAATCGCTTCTCAGCTCATTTTCCTCTCCACAACACACAACGTCTCCTAGTAACAGATAAGGGTTAGAAAAAGATCTGCAACTAACCGGGCCTCACAGATCTAACTTTTACATAGGTTCATCAACGACAAGTGTGTATAACACAATGTATAACACAGTTATGGTGTTATTGCTTAACTCGCACGCTCACCTTGGGGTAATTTGTTATATCCAAACAACCTCATGTGTGTGTTTTTGGGCTGTGACAGGAAACTGCAGCACCTGTAGAAAACCCACACAGGTGAGAACATGCAAATTCCACAGCAAAAGGCCAGAACTGGAATTGAACCCAGGCCTTTCACACTACGCACGTGACTGAGGTAGCTTGTAGGGCCGTTCTCACGTTAACATTTTAGGTGTGTAATTGACGGGAAATGATGACCAGGGATGTCAAAATAAACTTCAACTGCGATTTCAGAAGCGCCCTGAGGGGCAAAGCGTGGGCACTGGGCGACACACACGCTGGCTGATGTGACGACGGAAGCAATATGAATTAGAGGAATAAACAATTTCAACATATTGCCTGCTAAATGCCACTGATGAAAAACTGGCTAAATGGCGCCATTATCTCCTGCCTCTTGCTGAAAGTTAATATGAAAACGGCTGGCTAATCCAAATCCAATCAAAACACTTTAATTGGTTGCACACAAGTTCACAGAGCCATGGTTTGTTATTTGCGATGTTATTAACGCAGTTGTTTGCACTTGGTCATTGCAGCTTCTAGAAAAATCCAGAACCCCACCAGAAACAAGTGGATGTTAAATGCGCGTCTATGTGATTTTACAAAAACTTGCCCAGCAACTCTGAAATGTCTCAAAATCCAAAACCAACCTGTCACTCATCACTGTTTAAAGACCTTCATCTGCTGTTATGTGTTGCAGACTCAATCCCTCATCTAATTTATCTGCTGTATTTAATCTGCAGATATATTTTTGGAAGACTTAGATAGACAACATACCTAATTTAAAGTTATGTAACCTTATTATTTAATGTTCTGATATTTATTCTAATCAGTATCAATATTATTTAGTCAGTTAGGTCTCATTATTTGACAGTGAACAGCTAAAATTGATGCCCCTGAGCCTGGTAGGCTGCTTAATGACATCAGTATTATTATTTATGGCCACCGCATTTATTAGCTTGTTCTTTGACTGAATTTGTTTGTTTAGATTGTATTATTTGTTTATTTAAGACCATTTTCCTCTAGTGTTATCGCCATGCATGTGACTCTTTTACTTATATAATTAATCCAAGGTGAAGTTTGGAGGATACTCTTCAGTGCACTTTCCGTATACATTTAAGCCTTTTGTACATGCTGTCAGGTAAAACGAGTTGTACAAACGTGAATATCGGAGTGTTTTGCACTAAGGAGCGATGCGCTTTTCGCATTCTGGTCGCAAGTTTGGCGTAAATCACTTGCAGCGACACCTTGAGCTTCATTTGGCTCTTACATAACCATAACCTCACGGGTTTTAAATGTGGCGATGTAGCGAAATATCTCAACCAGCACCACGCATGACGTCTTTAATTGGAGAAGATGGTGTCGCTGGATTTTAGCATCGTTATGTGGGGAAATGAACAACGAGCCAGGCATGCTCGCAGGCCCTCGGCATATGCTCCGCTGCAGCAGCCAGCTAAGCCGTGGATGGCCAGGATGACGTGTTGTCATGCATGTACGGTGGTTCTCTGACGGCTTACCTGTGTAGTTGCCCGTTGAACTTGTAAACAATGATCTTGCCAGCTGGGTCTCGTTGCAAGTCGTCACGCTGGGTAATAAATCCAACGCAGAAGGCAGTTTACCCTGCGCGTAAAACAGGCCAGCTAGCTAACGTGGCTAACCAGCTTAACTTAACCGCTTTGCAACAAAGATAGTCAGACGTCTGACTTGTATCCACTGTTACTTTGGATTTATGAAGTTGCGGTCTGCTGTGCTGCCCCTGTGATAAATCCAAACAGGTTCCCTCGGAAGGCGTGAAAAAGTTGCGTTAGCGCGCACGCTAGCGACTGAACACCACCTTCTGTTGACAAACAAGCCTGCGTAGTTAGAATCACACACGTCTTGAAGCTAGCTAACGCCAGGCTGCCAGCACGGTTAGCTCGGGCAGCTAAACCAGCTTAATAAACCCAAACCTTGTTCCGAAAACCCCTTTTGGCCGCGTCCGACTTGTATCCCTGCGGCGGCTGTCAATCGTAAATAACTCCGAGGATCGCTTGTGGGCGGTCTCTGTGTTTCAATGACGGCGCACTCGCGTTCGCAAATACAAGTTATCGTTTTGGTCTCTGCTCTCCGCCATTTCCAAGCTCTCAACACAAACAAACAGGGCTGCTCGTGCGCGCGGAGTGCCGAGGCGCGTTCACGATGGCAACTGGAGAAGCTTCTAATGTGTAAAAAAAAAAAAAAAAAAGTCTCTTTTACCCTTTTAATGAGACATTTGTGCAGAATCTCGTATTCTGTCGTTAGCTTTGTCAAAGAGCATTAAAAACGGGTGCGAGGTGAACATTGTTAAAGCGTCACGACCATCGCGCTGAAAGATTTGGTCGTTATTAATTGTTTTATAAGTCAACGAGGAGTTTTCTCACGATAATCAATAATCAAAACCATCTATCGACAACATTCAGCCTTTAAGAAGCTATGCAGTTCATGTTTGTTTATGAGTTTTATCTACATAAAAATCCATCATTTGTCCGCCATAAAGTCGATATTTTCCCTCTGATTACTTTTAAATTTAAAATAGGCTGCAGAAGATTACAGGTGTATTAAAAAGACTCAATGTATTACAAAGAAATCAATACTAATAATAAGAAGAGATTAAAAGTTTTATAAAAACTTAATGTTCTGCTCGGGGCCAGAAACAGTTGATTATGTTCTTCTGCAGCGAACACGAATAACAGATTACAGTGTGCACTATATAGCGTGAATATAAGTGTAGATATGGTCTGAAAAGCATCTCTCTATGCGGAGGCCAGTTACCTGTTGTCAGGTTTGATAGTTTAACCGACTTGAACCTGAGCTGCTTGGCGTGTCACATGCACGCGTGCAGAGGTCAGGGCTGCAGTGTCCCCGAGCGTGCACCCTGTGCTGGATGCTGTTATGAAATGACATGTGAGAAGGAGAGCAGAATGCAATGGTGTGTCTTCAGGAGATATTCCGGGAAATACTGTACTACAAAGTAATTACATTGTACATAATATGTTAATTGGTCAGCGGCATTCCGCTGCAGTTTATATTTCAGTTTTAGGATATGACTCAAAAGAAGGAAGGTTTCTTTCTTCCTCTTGATTTCTTAGAGTTGGGTTGCTTTCTCGGTCAGACTAGAGGATTATTGTTTTTATTAGAACGTGCTGGAAACTATCACAGGAGCAGGTGATGACGAACAGCAGATGTGCTGCAGACTCATTTTAATAACATTTCTGTGCAAGAATACAGGTTTTTCTTTTATTTATTTATTTTTTTGCAAAACTTTGCAAGTTGCCCACAGTGAAATTCCTGCCTGGGGGATCTGCTTTGGCTTCCTGGTGTTTTCATGTCATGGCTGAAGTGCTCGTCTTCCAGGCGAGCACTGAAGTGCTTGGTCTGCGTGTCAGCAAATGACTGACCAGAAGCATTGAAAACATACTGAAATAACAATCCCAAGGACTCAAAGCTCACGTCAGTGTGAGTAAAGCTTGCATCTTCATCCTCTCCTCCACCTCTGTGAGGCTTTGGGGCCTTCTAAACGAGAACGAGGGCGGTCGGGTGGGGCTCTTTAACGAGGGCCGGTGTTGTGCTGTATAATGCAGCCCCTGTTCTACTTGCTGTGAAATGCATCCCAGCATCAAATGCTTTTCATGCTGTGGAGCTGGGACTAGTGTGTTTTACAGAGTGGGTTTCATGCACGTTACACTTTCCGTGTACAAGTTAACAGGGGGTGCATTTCACAGCAGGGGTGCCTAAATTCGGCACAACACCAGGTCTCCTTGCTCATTCCTGTCTCATCAGTGGGAGCTGCTGGCCTGGAGGCTGCAGAAAGCAGTTGACCACCTGCTAAACCGTCAGTTAGCTGGTGTTAGCAGCTGTTGTGATGACTGATTTTCTTCGTGCTACATTGTAAAAGGAACGTTGTCTGCACAATTTAACACAGCTTCTTCCAGTCCCAATGACAATAAAGACTATTCTAGTCCTCAGAGTTTTAGGGCTTATTTTAAACTATAATAAAATAATAATTGTGTGATATATTCAATTTAAAATGGACTGAAACAGTTTCCCTACATTTGTGCATCTCTTAATGAATTAAAATTAAGTATTGGTCTTTATCTTCAACAGTGTTTTTAGTGGTATTTACTGGCTACATATAATAGAGTTTAAGACAATAATTAGGATAAATACAATAAAAATGATAAAAATAACTGAAACAAAAACTGGTGGACTCTTCCTCTTCTTCTTTTCTGACAGAATAAACATTAAAGGCATTAATGTAGAAATGAGAGAAACCAAATGTTCCCAAGCAAATGTTGATGAATGTCTATATCTGCACTCCAACATACTTTCCAATGTAATTATATGTTCTTTCATAAAAACACTGTGAAGCACAGGACAAAATAGAGAGCAGCAGAGTAGTTCTAGGAATATACCAGAATAAACGCTGCTGTGTTTATGGTTCTTAGTGGGAGAGTGCTCTCTGCTTTCACCTCAATCACTAATGTACACATTAAGGTCTTTGGCACCTAAAACAGCCTTCTCTCCTCAGATAAAGCTGCTGACCTTGAAAGGAGAGCCATTTAGTCTGCAAATGAGGTAAAACCACAAAATTGTGGAAGTTATCATGTTGGGACGACATGAAATCTAAATATCGCCAGCTAAAAGGAAGTGCTGCCCAATTATGTAAAATAAAACCCTAGGAAAACAAAACAAAAACAGGTAAGTGTTCTTCATCTCTCACGAGAAGATCGAGTGAAAAACTGGGGAGGAAAAAAGAGAGGACGGCATTTAGAAGAGGAGGGAGGTGAGAGGGGCCCGGAGGCAGGGACCCCACAGACATGATAGAAATGGATGATCTCGCTGAAATCAGGTGAGTGGGGTCAGGGGTGAAAGGTCAACAATGTGGCATGAGGTCAGATGTATGATCTCCAGTGAGCAGGCTGTTTCTGTGAGCTCCGAGCTGTCTGAGGACAGGAACTCACAGAAACGATTTAGAAAACGAGAAAGGTTCCGCTACATGTAAAAAAAAGTCTGAAAATCCACTTTTGAACTGGTTTATTTCTACTAGACTTATGATTTTTGGCTAGAATTGATAATAAAAATAGAATTTTAATTAATAGAAATAATTTGATTTCTAATAAAACAATAATAACATTTGAAGTCTGACCCAACTCATATGCTTTATTTGCATGTTTCAACAGTTCATTCAAACCAAAATGCCAGAGGAAATCAGCAGTTTTCCCACAGGAAAGTTTGATGAGAGGAACTTTTCTCTGTAAGTCAAGGCCGATGATGTAATAAGGCGCAATTTAGTTCCTATGTATCAAAAACTCTATTTATCTACATGTAAACAGAAACCACATAAAAACAGTCATCATGATCACATGGCACAAACGCTTCGGTTTGTATTTGGACATAAATACAAGTCAAATTAGCAAAGAGTGCTGCATTCATGCCAAAATTATTTTTTATTTTCCACCTTAAATACTGGCAGTAAAGTGACTTGTGGGCCACAGAAGTCAGCTTTTTTATTTAGTGAAACTCATGATTAAATTCCTCTGTGGCTCCTCTTGAGGTTCATGTCATTTAAAGAGTTTGAACTTGCGCAGCAGCTGCTGGACAGAATCTTTTGGACACGGCTTCAGGGCCAGGCAGGTGGGGATGTTTTCCGGTTGCTCGATCCAAAGCTTGTGAGCCACACCGGCCTGTGTGAGCGTCTCTGACAGGCTGGAGAGGGAAGCCTCGTCTGGAGCCTGGAAAACACAAACTAACTTAAACAAAGCAGTCAAATATCACAGTCTTAAAACAAACAAACAAAAAATCTTTAAGTTGGGGTCCACTAACAGAGGCCTGGGAACTGTTACTAACACTGCCCTCTTCTGGACAGACATCTGAGTTGTTGTTCATGGGATCTGCTGGAGCCACTTACCAAGTTTTAGGGAGTTCTGAGCACAATAGGGGTCCCTAAACTTTTCCAAATTTTCTGGCAGGCTCTGCTATTCCTCCAAATGTTCCTGTTTCTTAAATAACAGCCATCAGGGAATGCCATTTCTCTGAAAGTCTGACGTGATGCGCAACAGTGCTGAGCTGGGTGTTAAAGGAACATCCTCATGGATGGCGGAACTTTCCTGGTGTAACATCAACCAAAGCATCATACTGTCTCTGCTGACTTGTCTTCTTCCCACCATGTGTCCTTGTGTTTCCCAGGTAAGGGATGAACATCCAGCCAACCAAGTGCTGGAAAGGAAAGCATGATTCATGCTCAATGTTCTGACCCTGGTTGTCTAACTGTTATTATTTGGGCCTTGTCAAACTCACTCAGTCCTCCCATTTACACATTTCCCCTGCTTCTAACACATCAACTCAATCACTTTATATCCAACAATCTGCACCTAAAGGGCTCATTTAAAATCTTAAAATATATCAACAAAAACCCTTTGGTATGATATCAGAAATCAATATGACATCAGTATTGAATCTGCATTGGTGGAAACTGTTGGTTTGTATCTCATGGATTGTCTCTACTTACACTTAGAGAATATTTTAATTTAATGCTCTGTTTTTGCAATATTCACTTATTTTATTTTATTTGTACAATGACAACAAAGGCTTCTGATTCTGACTTATTTGTCACTTTATCAAGTTTATTGAGGGGGACAAACGTGTTATAATCTTTCATAATGATTCCCTCAATATAGTGTGGTCATTTCAAAAGCAATCTCGCATTAAGACTTTGCTGTCTTTCTGCAGTTTCTATACCACAGACAAGGTTCTGAATCGATGCCTCATTTATGGCATCACACTTCTTTTTACACAGATGTCAATAATCGATTCATTATAATTATTTTGAAGATGTCAAATAAAGGGGATGACCAGAAAACATGCACCGTGTAGTGTTTATGGTGACCTGTTAGCTTACCCCTAGCACCACCTTATGCATGGAGTCGAGGTCTGCCAGGTATCGCTGAGTGTCCTGGTCCCCGTAATGGAGGTGAATAGCGGCGGTGGCAGCGTGGCAGGCCTGAGTTATGACAGCGCCGAGCGGCCAAGAAAGCTTGTGTACCAGGTCTGAGCGGACAACAACATACTGCACCAGGCGGCTTTGAGATCCGGCTGCCGGGGCAGCCATTTTCCAGGAAATGATTCCCGATGTTTATCTTCCGGGTCAACAGCTGCGCTAATGCGTGTAAACGAAAGAAGAGCTTTGTCGCCCCCTAACGGACATTCCTAAAACTTCATGACATCACGAAAAAAAGGACGCACTTCTGCGAGATCTAGCAAGTATTTGAGAGATCTTGCAATTGCTTTTTAAATTAGAGAGACTATTGGGGAGGTTGGTAATTGCACATATTCCAAGATATTATACAGGCCAAAGTCAACAGTAGCAGTGGGTTGACTGTGTGAAAGGATTCTATACACACACACACACACACATACACAGACATACATAGCTGTAATTATGGTCACTATTGTGGCAGATTTCAGGCAGGGAGGGACAGTGGCTTGTGACAGGGAGAGGTTGTAAAGTCGGGTGAACACAGGAGACAGCTGGTCAGCACAGACCTTGAGCACACTCCCAGGTATTCCGTCAGGTCCAGCAGCTTCCCTCTGATTTACTGCTCTGAACACATTGCGAACCTTGTGTTCTTGGAGGATGGGTGCATATGGTGCATATATATGCCCCTTTAACAGTGCCTGAACCTTACCCGTCATCCAGGGTTTGCGGTTGGGGTAGACCTGGACACGCTTTTCTGCCAATCCAATTGTACTAT
>BJFM01000665.1:160675-165675 GCA_016586285.1 Arothron firmamentum | reverse complement strand
CCCCAGTGTTTATTTGAGGTTACATAATTGACTAAGACTATCATCCAAGAGCCACCGTTCCATAATTTCATGAGACTTATTCAGTTGTTTGGTTGCTAGGTTACAGAGTGTGAGCTAAACTGTAGTGTCAACACATCAGAGGCAGTCTGAGTGTTCGACGTGAGATGCAACTGTGAATATTAATATTTTAAAAGGCACAAACAAAATGTGACACTGAAGACGGCAGATGTTTCCCTGACTAATTCGGGATAACACACACTTTCAAATTTAAACAACATCACTGTCAGGCGTCGCTGCTTTAGGCCGCTCCAGCACCGCTGAAAAGTCCTGCTCCAGTTTTCTGTTCACCCAGGGATGAAGATTCATCGGCTGAATCCCGTCCCCGCTCAGTCATACCTGATCTGCTGATTGGCCTCGCTGCGGATCTTCAGCACTTCCTTCCCTTTGAGCTCCAACTCTTTGGTCAGAGTGCTGATGTTCTCGTTGAGCGTGTGGATCTGGTGGTCCAGCTGAGTGACGTGGTTCTTCCTCCGGGAGACCTCATCCTGCAGCTCGCTGACCTGGCCCATAAGCTCCCGCTCCTGAGAGGAAAACAACCGGAATGAACCCGAGTCATTCGCCTTTAAAGTGCTTTAACAATGATGTCACAGCTTAGAACGTAATCATAATCTGGAAGGCAGGATAGGGTCGTAGCGGTTCGCAAGTTTATTTCTAATAATAACTGGAGGTATAGTAGTAAATAGGAGTAACAGACAGGAGAAGGCTTTACCTCTCAAACAAGCCCAGGGATCCAAAACAAGTGTGTGACACAAAGACTCGCAGTATCACCATCTGCTTCAGCCAAGCGCTCCAGTAAGATCACCGAGGCATACACCCTCGTGATGCAGAATGAGAGTGCAGCTATGAGCTCTTCTCAGGCTGTCCGTCTGGCTGCTTCTCCCTCAGCTTTTCCTTTCATTGGATGACTTTTACTGTCGGTATAACTAGCGGTGTAATAAAGCCACGAGGCAGCCTGGATGAATCTTTAACACTTCCTTTCACCTCCAACCACATTTGAGGGTACTGCACATGGTGGATGTTAAATATGCAATATAAAGGTTTTCAAAGTGTTTGCAATATTGGGTGACTGTCTCCATCATCCGACTGAATACTTCCTGCACTCTCCTGTTCGCTCATCTCCTGCTCATGTATCTTCCAGCACCCAACTGTAACCCAGGTCAAAGGGTCGGGGTGCTGCTGAGAGGCAGGAAAACAGCCTGCACAGACAGGCAGGTGGACAAATACACATGACATGAAAATAAACCAGAATAAACACCGTCATAGTTGAATATGAGGTGTTTATTGATCAATCTAAATAGTGAAAGCAGCTGCAGGGAGGCAGATCTCTTTCCCTCACACAAACACATGTTTCCTGTACATCAGCATAGTCTTCCTCCTCCTCTGCTAAGTAATTGGAGGAATAAAAACATGATTTAACGCAGTGGGTCCCCCGCTCTTTAAGTCTGATGATTCACCTCAGGAAGATTTCCGCTGATGTTTCATTATCTTGTCGACATCATCAGGAAGGAATTTATGTACACACAGCGCCTCGTGTGTCTGCATCATCTGTGACCTGTGTGTATGTGTGCGTGTGTCAACCACAGTGCATATTTATCTCTAGATTAAAACTGCACAGAAATGTGTGATAGAGAAAGTACCTTCGGTTTACTCAGGCTGTGATGAGCTTTTGCTGCTGTGGTCTCAGAACTTTGACAGATCGGCCCAGCATCAGCTTCAGCCTTTGAAGTAGCCTGATTCTTCAAAGGCTGGCTTGGCTAAACTGCTGTTGATGATTGATCCTGGTTTTAATTCTGGGCATCCTGATGTAGAGCACTTCAACTATGCATTTTATGCGATAATCTAACAACAAAAGAGGTTGCTCTCCGGTTGTTGTGCTTGAAGATATAACATCCTGGCGGTGCTGTTTTATGATCATTCTCAGCTCATTACATAAATCATCCATACTGAGGGGGTTTAGGACTTTGGCTAATAACCTGGAGTTAGTTTGACTCTGCTGTTTCATGACTAACAATTAATTAGTCGTCAAAGGAACTGGATCAAACTCATACAAAAATCTTACAATCTCGAGCATTTTTCTAACACATTTTCTTTACCTCATTTAATTTGATACCCCCGACAATATACTTCCTCAGTCACAGCTGTAGTCATGGAAACAGCTCTTGCTGCTTTGATGTCAGGCCTTCAAAATGCCAGAACTTTACTGGCGCATACACAATGACAGTAGACATAAGAAGCAGATATATAACTGTTCATTAGGGTTGCGCAATCGCTTTTGGCCCTGAATTGGTTTTAAATGCAGCAACAAATGAGTAAAAGATCCACAGGGAGCTGTTCCATACTGTGGAGAGCTTGAAGATATTAAATGAATGTTTATTCCTATAACTGTCCTTAAATCCGGACCGGCCACCATAGCAACCGAGGTTGCTGAGTGTTAACTGGCGTGCCCTACCTGTGTCCGGTTGTTCTCCAGGGTTTTCTCCAGTTCCATCTTGGCGGCAGCGGACTCCTGATGGTGGGTTTGTCTCAGGTGCTCGATGGCGGATGCGTGGATATGATTTAATTCTGACCGTAGAGATGCTGGGATAGGACAAAAACGAATGAAGCAATGGAAGAGAAAAGAATTAATATACCACTTATGATAGTAGATAAATGCTTTCATAGAAATGTGAAATATCAAAAAAGAAACTATATTCCCACACACTCTTGTCCCTACACACACACACATACTGTACACAGGATGAAAGAAAGTGAGAAGGAGAGAGAATATAAACAAGAATAATGAGGATGTCTGGATGTGGGAAGTGAGGGATGAATGGAGGCAGCTCTTGTGTCAGGACCATGACTCGAAGGTTAATGAAAGACCGTTTTTCACAGAGCAGTTACTTCACAGCTGCAGTTCAGTCTGGCTGAAGTGACTTCACTGCAGCTGCAGCCTGTCATCGGGATTTCTGCCCAGGTTCTGGTGGAATTCACAATCTGTTGTTCATGCATCGTAGTCCAAAAACAGCCAGTTCCTTTTCAGATTTTCTCTTATTCTGGACTGAATAAAAAGATATTTTTTTTATCTTGAAAGTAAGCATCACTGTTAACGCGAGTTTTCACTTTCAGTCCTTTAAAGTCGTTTAAGGGCTACAGATATTCTCATATTTCTGTCTTTTAGGGGACTTTCAGCAATATATTACCAGCTCCTTATCCAAACCATCCAAACCAATCCCGCAACCCTGAACCTAACCTAAACTCGAATCTAAACTCAAACTTAAAACCACTTAACCCTCAAATAGTCCTTCAGCTTGTTAAGACCAGCCGCTCTTCACAATTATGTCCTCAGTTTCGGTAAAATGAGTATATTGGTACTTGGTATGTGGTTAGTACCAGAACACACACACACACACACACACACACACACACACACACACACACACACACACACACACACACACACACACACACACACACACACACACACACACACACACTCAGACATACAGACAGACAGAAATTGCTCACCCAGCATGGCTTTGCCCTCATCCTCCAGTTCAAAGCGGAGTGTTTGCAGCTCTTGTTCTGACTGCTGTTTGAGCGTCTCGATGCTCTGGCGATGAGCCTCTCTGAGAGACTGCAGCTCGGCATGGTGATGATGGCGGAGACGCTCCTCCAAATCCTGGCGGAGAGATTGGGAAAGAGATACGTTTAGGAAATACGCCGAGGCAAAAAAGTTAGAATGAGACTAATATGCAGATGCAAATCAAAGATGCAGGAGGAAATGGTGGAGCGTGACTAAAAGTTAGATAGAGAGAGAGAATGTGAGGTCAAAAGGAGAGGAAGTTTAGCGATATTTTGAATTTTCTAAACTAAGGAGAAAGAGTCCACCCATTAGACACCAAAGAAAGAAAAATACGACCTCTGATACAGCTCTCACGTCAGATGCACTGAAGCACAGAAAAATGTAGCCACACAAAAAGATATTTTTAAACAGCTTCTGACACTTTGAATCCACTCAAATAAAACACCGACTGAAACCAGAAATCTTCCAAATGGAAATCTTTGGTGCTGTGGTTCAGTGATCATCTGCATTAATACAGGCAAGGTCAAATCTCACATCAAACTGCCGTTTTCGCTCACCTCCCTGGCTCAAATGCAAAGATTCCTTCAACAGTTGTCGACAGAAACATAAGGAACTCTCATCAGATGTGTTTGAAGAAATATGATTTTTGTATCTATTATTATAGAAAAAACAAAGAAATCCTTTCTCCCAGTCTATAGGTTACTTATCTGTCTTCAACAGTGTTGTTTTTGCCCATTTTGATAATTAGAAACTGACTGAAATTCTGCTGCGCTCCTCTTTGTGCTGTTTGCGAGTGGAAGGCAGGTAGTTTAATCTTCGCTTTAACCTGGTGAGAGGGGGTGAAGGCGATAGAGAGCATGAAAGCAAGGATACTAGGCAAAGAGACACACTGAAAGGGAAGCACTTGGCTCTGTGTTCAAAGATTTTTAGCGCATTAATCATGACCCTGAACGCGCCACAGATAACCTACGATGCACGCTGTCTGCATTTAGGTGGGAGTCTTATGAGTGTTTTCATGTTTCATGGTTTCGCTCTAATATCCATATCCCATTAGAGAAAGAAAGAGAAGATTGGGCTCAGTTAGATTACCAAAATGTTGTCCTCACAAAGATGCATTAGATATTTCTTGCAATTAAGATTCTAAAGAAACAGAGTCTGCACTTGGGCACAGCAACGCTTGGAGCAAAATTTTAATGCCAGTGAGAAAAATGCTAACATTATGCTTTCATTGGCCGTGCTTAGTGTCCTTATTAAACGTGTTAGCGTACCAGCATATATTAGCTGGCGCCACACCCAAAGCGCAGAGATTTGTTGGCTATTTGATTCTGCGATGAGTGGAGTGGGAGTCGCTTCACACACACACGCACGCACACAC
>BJFM01000665.1:148357-160645 GCA_016586285.1 Arothron firmamentum | reverse complement strand
ACACACACACACACACACACACACACACACACACACACACACACACACACACACACACACACACACACACACACACACACACACACTCGACACTATCTGATTGGCCAGATGCCCAAGAGCAGCAAATCAGTGCTGGGGAAATCGACACTATTGCAGGGGCAGAAACGGCACTTTATCATCAGGAACGATGCTGGCCAGGCTGTGAAAACACTGCAGTAGTCAAGAATGAGGAAACAAAGTTTACTGATGAGATGACTTTAAGGCTTAATGTTGGAACATAAAGAAAAAAAGGAGGAGCGGCAGCTCATCGAAAGTACAGCCATTATTTGGATAAGTCATTCTGTTCTCAGTGCTATAATGGGGGAGGCCCCGCCATCCATTTCATTCCATTTTCTGTTAACCTAAAAATACAATCTTTTAATAATAATGTCATTGAGTTGTCACAGGGGAACAGGGGATTTATTTAATGTAAACTCACCCTCAAAAATGTTGGTGTCTTTAGCTTTGTGAATATATAGTTTGACAGCTAACTTCATTAATTACACTTATCTATGAAATTATATAATACATGTGATATATGATCTACTAGAAGTACTCTGTGTACTCTGGAGAGAAAGCAACTGTTTGTAGGGACTGTTGGCGAGGTAGGTTGTGTTTTGTCAGTGAGTAGTGCTGACTTGGAGTTTACGTAATGGATTTTATTGTCCGAGAACCAGGGAAAATAAGGACAACAATGGAAGAGTTGGCTTAATCCGGCCAAACACACACGAAACTCATCTGTTTAATGCCCTGCTACGGATAATTTTGCTCCCTGCACTGCTGACAGCTGCATAAACATGTCGCCACCACAAAGGCCTTCTGCAAACTTTCATTTTCAAACATTTCATTTCTTTGCTTATTAGCTAAAAAAAAAATAAAAAAAATCACAGAAGGAGGGGATGTGTTTTTGCCATCACTTTGCTGTACAAGAATATAATAAAAAAAAGATGTTTTTGTAAGTGCTGTGTGAGTCAGAGTGATATTCTTTCACCAGAATCGCAGGAAATGCGTCAGAAAGATCCCCCCTTTTGCCTGAAGCGTTAATATAATGACTGCCATGAAGCTAAAAGGAGGATTCTGGAACTGTGACGTATGGATGATCCAATGCGACCTTGGCTGTGTGAAATGAAGGGATTAAGGTTTGAGGAACATATTTTTGGCATGTTGTGTTTGTTGTTTGTTTATTTGGGCTTTATGAAGTGGAGACGCAGACCTGGCAGTGCTGCTATAAACTACAAGAGCTGTCGCTGCTGCTGATTCACTGCTGGTCTAACCTTGATGCTGACAAGAGTCTTATTGGATTAAAATGTCATGGATGGCTTTTCCTGACGAGCTCCTCCAACCAACAGAGATCATCATGGAAATGCTGTAGCTCAACCATCAGGTCTTCTTTGAAAATACATGCATCGGTTCCATATAATTCAAGAACAGTGATAATCGTCAGTGGTTGGATAACCCTGAGCGCTGCAGCTTTTCATGATCCTGTTTAAGATGCACACCTAACCATCACGTATGATCATCACAGTGCTGACCTGCATCGGTTCTGAGCTCAATCAGTACCTCAGTCTGACCGCTCTGTCCTGCTGCGGGTTTCCCATCACATTTCCTCAAGCTCAAGTGTTTTCTGCTTGCCCTGACTTCCATAAAGATCCTCATACTGGCTGGTGAGTTACTGTACAGAAATATATTCAGGCTAATTTATTGTTGCACTGACGTGTCAGAAAACTCGAGAGACGATTTGTATAAATCATTCAACAGCCCTCTGGCTGTTATTAGATTCTTTCCAACAGATAAACAGCTAATAACACGGCTTTGAATAAAGACAAACACTTAAAGGATGGGCACAGAGCAGACGGTGAGGAGAAACCGGTTTCCTTTGTCGGAGCTGGTGTGTTGAAAGCCATCTACCTTCAGGTCTCTCTGCCTGGCGTGCTCCATGTCCCGCATGGAGCAGCAGTGGACCTCCTGCAGGCGCTGCTGGCGCCTCTGGTGCTCCTTCTGCAGCTCCTCCAGCTGCATCCTCAGGTGCTCCCTCTCCTGACTGAACTGGTGCTGCAGCTGCTGAAGCGACGACTGCGACTGGGACAGCTGCATCTCCAGACTCTGCTTCAGCAGCGAGATCTGGGGTGGAACAGACGAAAGAATAAACATGTCAACCCCAGACGGGGTTAATATTTTGGCCAAATAATCCGGGATGTGCTACTGTTGATCTTCTGCACACATCATCTGCTCATAATGGACGGCTGCAGCTCTGATTTGACATTAAAGCAAATAAATATGCTTCAGCTGACTGAGACATTAATCACCGGAGACCTGATGACAGTCGGTAGCTGAGGCACAACGCCGTGCCATTTACACAGTTTGTCCGCTTGTGTGAGAGCCCAGGCATGCCACATTAATATTAGCGGGCAGTCATTATCACAGTGGCTTCCTTTGCTGCATGGATTAATGGACGCTTTGGCGAGCTTGTTAAGCAGCGCAGGAAAGAAAGGAGGCGTAACAGGATTATGAGCGACGACAGAAGGTACCTTCAGTAGCTCTAATATCAGCCATTCAGCTACCTGGACTTTGTGTTCAAACATTATCAGTTTAACTTAAACTCCAGCATCCGTTCTTGTTCCCTGGGCCTGCAGCTGATTAAAACCTCGTCCTCATACCAACTGGAGATGCTCATACCTGCTCCAGCAGGTCCTCCACTTTCCTCTGCCAGCTCTCCCTGGCGTTGCCCAGTTCCTGCTCTTTGCTCTGTGCCAGCTGCGCCAGCGACGAGGCCTTGTCCTCCCCGTACTCCTCTTTCAGCTCCTCTCGAAGCTTCTTGCACTCCTGCCTGTAAAACAGGAACGAGGCAAAACATTGACATCAGGTTCAGGCTTGGGCTAAATCAGCTCGACAGTTTTATTACACCTGTGATTATTCTCCACGTTGAATACGCAGCATCGCTATTTAATGCTGCTGCTGCTAACGGCTCCTTACATACATCTGCGTGTGTGTGTGCGCGTGTGTTTGTGTGTGTGGAGGGGTAGCTGTGTGGGAGCTGAAAAGGCAGCTGTTAAATGAAGTATTAAAGAAAGCATTTTTTTGTTGATACCGAGAGCTGGAAAGTGTCAGATTGAAGGTGGGTTCCCTTTCAGACTTATAAAGAAAACACACACACACACAGTGCATTCGCACATACACACACCACACGGTCACGTTCACACTGCAGCACACTTCACACGTGTCATCATTTCTGTTCTAGTTTGGTATGAAACCTGGAGGTGTGGAGGCGGACACACATCATGTGCTCTCTCTCTCTCTCACTCACCTCTCCCTCTCATTTTCTCTTAAACACACGTTTGTGCTTCTATAGTTGCGAGGACTCTCATATATATATAATGCATTCACAAGACATAACATCATAAATCAGTGCATGCACTCAGATTTCCTCAACAACACTTGAAATAAAATCTAGCAGGAAGGGAGGACAGAAACAGGCAGCTGAAGAAGAATCCTATTAAAATGTCGAGACTAAAAAACGTGTTAAAAATGTTTTTATTTCTTCTGTTCTCATTCCAAATATTGATTCCCACATACGCTGGTGTGATTAAAGCTTTGCACAAACACCAGCATGGATTACACGCACGGCGTGTAGTAATGAGACAAGTTAAATATTAGCTGTCTTTCTAAATTGTCCGTGTCAGGGCGAGATCACAGGTGTGTCAAAAGCAAACACACCGAGTTAACCGTGCAGAAGCTCCAGAGCATCTGGGAAGGATGTTGGAGCACAGTGGCTGACTGGAACGTTTCGTAAACCAGTGTAAATTCCAAAGTAGCCGATGACCACCTGGTGATTCATACTGGAAATAATGTCGGACAAACTACCAATACACCATCTGCGCTCTTTTTGGCTGCGCTGTCTGACCTCCTTAGTTGATGATGCTGTCACAAAGGGCGGCCTGTTTCCACCGTGTGAGGAGGGATTAAAGGAAGCCCTCTTCATTCGGACGGCCCCTGAAACTAAGGCGTATTCACCCCAGACACTGATGAGTAGATGTTCTCCTGAGACTCAAGAGCCTTTCAGCGACGGACAAAAGGAGGTAGATGAAAGCTAATGAGGAGACTGTGAGGAGACGGAGTCATTTACAGTTTGGATTGAATATGCTGGGTTTTTTTGTTTGTTTTTAAGTACAGTAACCACCTAGCTTTCACTTTCAGATTTCGGAATCCCTGGTGCTGGGTGGGATTCAACCAAACCCTCTGACCTCAGTGACCTGCTCAGTATTTGTTTAGCATCTTTACTTTTGCTAAGGTATTTGAATCTAATGTGTGTGTCTGTTCTTCTCTTCTTTCTCTTCGTCCTCCTTGTCCTCTCTCCCCTTCTTCTTCCTCAAAAATGTGATCATATGGGGGATCAGGAGGATCCCCCCATATGAGTGCGGTCCTGCTCAAGGGTTCTTCCTTTTGAAACAGAGTTTTTCTTGCCACTGTTGCTTGTTGGGGAGGTTGGTGGGGGGTAGATTCTGGGTCTTTGTAAAGATAATCTTAACTGTAGAGGCGCTATTAAAAAAAAAAAACAATGAAGTGAACTGACCTCAACATTTTGTTAAATAAAAAAGAAAAACTATTAATTTCAACATGATGTTGAGGTTATCAGTCATTTAAATTGTGGCTATAGGCAAGTCTACACAACAGATAACCAGTAGCACCAGATATTGAATCATTTGTGCTACTATTTAATGCCATTTGTATCTGTCTGAGAACCATTAATATACATGGTAATTATACATATGACATGATTGTTCAGGATGCAGAGAATGTCAGCGGAGCGAAGGGGGATGTGTTTATGAATCTTTGAAGGACGGATGTGAGGTCTGGAGAGAAGCTGGCTGACAGATTTGGCTTCTGATGGACGACGACGGATCAAAGGCATCTCAGAGGTCAAATAGAGCGCGAGCGCGAATGCAGCGTTGACCCGATTTATCTTGAACATTTCATGAGATAAAAGTGATTAAGGCCTATACTTGAAGGAGAAGCTTTTCACAGAAGGTATCGGAGGTCCTTTATTCGAGTGTGAAAGAACACTAAACATCTAGCTGTGTGTCTTCTGCTAAATGTCACTAAGATGATTTTCCCAGCATAGCTGCAAACGGCTATGGTTGACAGGGAGACCATTAATACATCCCACTGGACCAGTCCCTCAGGATCTGTCCTTGTTAGAGATTTGTCTGGCTTTATTCAGGTGTAGACAAACATTATCCTTGAAATGTTTTGTTGGCATTCAAACAGATTTAATTTTAACAAATTCTCTTTTCACAAAGTGTGTCCTAGTTATTATGGAAAGTGTGGTACCAGCTTTCAATGGGACTAGCTTGAAAATGATAAAAAAAAATGTTCTGACGAAACCTACCACAATGCTAACTGGGATACTCAGAGAGAAAACAATCCATGATGTATTTTTGGATCTGATTTCCAATCAGGTATCCAGACGTGCAAAAGAACCAAGAGCAAAAAAACTAAAGTGGCTTTCTGGGTATTGTTTTCGCCAAAAGGAAATTCTTTATGGCAGACAGAAACCTTAATGCAGTCATTTAGAAGCTTTACAGCAGAAATTACATCTGTTCACACCTCAAAATGGTCAATTTTATTTCCTGAGGCCTCTGAATAATAACACTTGAGAGGTCTGTGGATGTTAACAGAGACTTTGAGCTGGGGGCTTTAACACCAGATTGAGTGGAGAAGTTGCTGAGCCTAGGATAATGATCTGTCACGGTGAGCCAAATGACCTGTGTGTTTGTGTGTGTCAGCTCTTATAATAGTAGGAAATGAAAATAGGGAAAGAGACTCTAGATTTTCTAATCTATTCTTGATTTCACACTCTTTGTTTAATGGCAAAATAAATGCATTTGACTTTTCTTTGTCTTTCGCTTCCACACACACACACACACACACACACACACACACACACACACACACACACACACACACACACACACACACACACACACACACACACACACACCTGAGTGTTTCGGTCCATTTGAGCTCCAGCTCCAGAGCCATTTTGTCCATCTTGTGTTTTTCTTCTTCTTTGGTGGCAATGAGTTTGGCTTCGTGATGACGCTTCTGGGTCTCTAACTCTCCCTGTCAGACAGACAGACCGTTTAGTGGAGGAAGAATGAGAACCTACACAGACATCCTGGTAAGATCCTTTTTATAATAAGGGGTTGTATCGTCTGCCTCAATGTGCAGCTTGCCAGCTCCCTTGCTGCACAGTATGAAGAAACGAACAGTCTAACTAATAACTATTAATCCAGTAAACGTGAGAACTGTAATAAACTGGAGGAAGAAAATATAACTGTTTGAATTTACGATGTATTAAAGTGGAAATGCTGTCAATCAGCAAGCAAAAACCAATTAAGGAGCTGCAGGTGTTCTCTTGAAAATTCTCTTAGGAGATCCAAAAAGGGACTGAACCGGACTGAGCTCCAGCAGATCCTCTGATCATTGTGCAGAAGCCCAGCATCCGGGCCCGCCCACTGCTCCACTGACTCTCAGAGATGCTGAGTGTCCGTGGGCAGCATTGAACCGCAGCATCTCTCCGCTGCAGCGGAAAAAACGATCCCCTGCTGTTGAAGACCATGCACACTGAGCAGCTTTAAAGATCGAGAAGCAGACCTGGGATAAGGAGCCAATTGTGAACCAACTTCTCGCAGAGTTGAATGTGTTCATTTTAGTCGATAAAATGTGTCCACAGGAGTATATATTAGACCATTTATTTTTTGACATTTCAGAGGAAACAAGAAAAATGCAGTGGTCCCTGACTGACTGCTAATTGGACCGTTACACAGGGTGAATATTGGACAGATGCCACACTTGTTGCTGACAAACAGGCTGGATAAAACCTGCTTATTTCACTTTTTAGGTCTTAATAATAATAATAATAATAATGATAATAATGTTATGACTGAGGTGGCTCCCACCTTCCGTTGGCATTTGTAGTTCATGTTAATAGTTTGGTGGGTCTGAAAACTAACACAATATCTCATGCACACCTGCAGTGCGGTCAACAGGTTGCTGGTTTCTCTCAGTCGGGCCCTGGTAGCGTCCAGCTCCTCCAGCAGCTTGTCCTGCGCCTCCTTAAGCGTACAGATCTGTCCCTCGGCAGCCCCGATGTCCTGCTCCCCCCGCTGAACGTTCTCCTGCAGCCGAGTCACCTGTGGGCAGGACAGACAGCGATATGGGGGGGGTTAAAACGCATCGGTAACACACACTCTGTTCCACTTCGGGCTGTATTGTCGGTGTGGAGGCGACCGTGAAATGACATCAGCGCTTTCTGCTCAGTGAGGTGAAATCTTCATTAAAAATGAATTCAATCTAGTTTTCAGATTTTCTGACCCAAACAGGTTTTACAGTCATGGAAGCACAGTTGTCCAATGAATCCGACAATTATTTACTTCCGTGCATGAGTGCACTCCAACTTGTGCGCAAAGGAGATTTATTTAGCATCCAGAAACAAAATGACCTGTGCAATTTTTCACAAAGGAAGGAAGAGTTCGCTTTTAAATCTGGAACAGTATCTACCAACTGTGATGAATGAGAAGAACTCCTGCGGTAAAAACATCATTAATGAATCATCAAAAAGCTAATATCTGAAAAGGAAACAGGAAAGGACCCACACAGCAGCTCCGTCGGCACCAACTGAATCCTAAATGAATATTAATAACATCTAACAAAAGGAGACTTTGAGACCTTTGAGGTTATTTGGGTATTTCCATTTTCAGACGAACTGCGCTGTTAGAAGTTCCTCTCATCCGTCAGATAGAAATATGACCTGAAGATGCTGTTTGCTGCATTTTTCAAATGATTAAGTACTACTTAGCATTTGAGTCAGAAATTATTAAAGAGATAAGTGCAGTGGCTGTTTCTTCTGAAGGGCGGCTTCACAAACAGGCGCAAACTGAGAAATCAAGTCGAAACAACGGAAAGAAATTCACCATTGGTGAACAAAAACTTGTTAGGAACCGGCTGGGCCGGCGTTTTTTGTTTTGTTTTTTCATCCTTCTTTCACAGTGGGCGTGGCGACCCTGACACCAGCCGATGTCCTGTGCCTCGTCCTCATCAGCAGGGCTTTTTAAGGCGCTGCCACGAGGACACCGGTGTCGGATCATACTGTCTCCAGAGGGGTGGAACACGCAGCTCGTTTTTACCATGTGGACTATCCTTCTAGTTCGTGGTCTAACTCTCCTTGTCTTTCCCGAGGTCGCCGCGTCCCGTGTGTGGAGTTGTTTTCCGTCGCCTACCTGCAGTGAGGTTCTCCTGCCTCGAGCCTAGCGAGTCGCCGGGTTCCCTTTCTGTTAAACCCTTTCCTCCGTTGGAGTGCTTTACGTTATATTTTTGAATTATCTTGTGTGCGCTGTCTCCAATTACTTAATCTCCATTTAAGCTGAGGTCCCTGTTTGCAGACAGTGGGAGGAAACTGGAGCGCCTGTGCCACCCCTCCACCGTCCTGTCAACCATGACCGAAAACATGGCTTAATACAGTTAAAATATGTAAATGTTTGGACCACTAGTTTTACTGAGACTGTTCTGGGCCTTCTAAAGCAAACATTCAAATAGAGTACTGATGGTGTTTTACCTCTTGGTTGGCTGCTGTGAGTTTGGAGGTCAGCTCCTGCCTCAGCTCCTCCAGCTGCTGCAGCAGAAGCATCTTCTGCTCCTCCAGAGAAACGCGTTCTCGCTCAAACTGCTGCTCCAGCTCCTGTGGACGACAATAAAGAACCCAATCAGCCAAAGTGGAGGTTCGGGTAGACGCCTTCGTCGTGGACGCCGTGCACCGTTTGCGAGCGTCCCGGCTGGCGGTGATAATTATTTGTGGTAATTACTCACTAAATCAAGCAGGGAGGTAAGGATTAATGATAATGAGGATTAAATGTAGACAAAAACTCAAAGATCAACATTGAAAATGAAGTTAGTTTGCTTCCTCACTTCTAAACTGGCCTTCACACTCGCTGCAGCCATCTGCACAAATTCCTAAAAATACTCCACGCAACGTCGTTGTCCTAAAGCATTGTTACCACAACACAGCCTGTTATGTCTGCTGATGAACGAGGAGCGATTGCTGTTAAAGCACACAATCAGCGGTGCTTTCCAAGGACAATTAGAGCCGAGAAAACAACGGCTTTGGTGTCAGAGGAAATTTGCCACCATTATTCATGTCATCAAAAACATTCCGTGAGTCGTGACAATGAAGAAGACTTTGCTGATGCGTGATTACAGCGGCAGGTTGCACGCAGACCGGACTTGAACGCCTCGCCATTACTTCCACCTGTTCCTCGCTGGGAAATAATTCCTGCTGTGAGTAGAATGATGAATTATGTTTCAGTCCCAATCTGTTCTGGAGATAATAATTTGCTCAGAGATACCTGACTGACTGTTTTTTCAGAGATGGTAAACAGATAAAAAGAGAAATATCCTCAATTCAATATAAAACACCATTTTTAATGTCTCACAAACAAAAAATTGGACTAGACACATTATTAGACAAGATGATATTGATAATATACAGTAATGCTGAACAGAGACTATAAAACGAGAAACAAACTCCTTTATGGACAGAAACCGTCCACTCCCTGTGAGATCTCACCAAGAAAAATACTATTTATTAAGAAAGAGATTTTAAGATGAGCTATTTTATTTTAGTTCAAACCTATAGAAATATGCGTCGCTCGAGGATACTTGTCTCACACAATCTGGCTTAGACCCATTTATAAACTTGACTAAACTGTGTGTGCTGTTACATAAAGACCAAGAAGACTAATTAGAGTTACTCAGATACAGAATCATCATGAAGAAGAGATGCAAATGTGTGCTTTTAGCAATGCAGCAGGACTCCCAGCAGGTCTGGCAGAAGGAGGACGCTGTCGCAGTTTGATCCAGAAACAGACAAAAGGGGCATCAGGATGCACGTCACCCCCCCCAGCTCACTATAAGAGGTGAGGCTGAGGCACTGACAACCTGCTAATCTAAATGACAAACTTAGCCCCATCGCAGACATCTCCCACCCTAGCCTACAGACATGAAAGAGGAAAGTTGATAAAAAGAAATGATAAGGCTTGAAACAGTTAGATCATAGTAGGAAATGGAGGGAGAGAGGGAGGTTGAGGTGAACTCGAGGGGAAGATGAGACATTTCTTTTCATCAGTCTGCCCTCTGATTTGCAGAAAATACATGGCACTGAGGTGGCGGTGAGTGATGCAGAGGAGGGGAATGCCGCTTCCTCTTCATCACCATCTCTTTTTGGACGTTTTTGTATGATACACCGGTTGCAAGACTGTGCAGAGGAGAGAAATGGAACAAATTACAAATTACATCAGAGCCCAGTAGGAGGAATATGAAGCTATGGAACTCAGATCCATGCAAAAACGAGGACGTCTGCCAATGGAAAGCGTATCTAATACATACTGAAACGTACAATACTCTTCTCTTAATGCAGCTGCCAGCTGTTATCAGGCTGAGGAGGGACGGAATTTAAAACACACTCATTATGCAACTTTGATGCGCACGAATACTTGATCACCTGCATCCATGTGGCTGCGTGTGACCGGAATACAGAGTCACGTCAGCCCGGTGCGGCTTCACGTTCCTGACTGTGGTCAAATTAGTGGAGGGCTGAGGTTTGGAGCCACAAGACCAAATCTCATTATGCAAGTCCCAGCACCTGATTTGAAATCCTCTGGGGCAATGTCAGAGTCTCCTCTGAATATCTGGGTATGGGTCACTGTGTTGGAATGCAACTGGGAATCAGTCCGTGCTGTTAGCTGCAGCAGTCAGGTACCAAACAGTGTTTGTACGTCTGCAACCGCAATCACCATGGCAGCAAATTTAATCCACAATTGATGACATTAAATGCACTTCCTGTATTAAGCTATTAGCAATTAATGTCTTAAAAATAGGAACCAGGAATGCACTGTGCAAGGATGATATTAATGGCCTCCCTTTGAGAAAATAAAATCACCTTGCGGCCTCTTTTCCTGCACTTACTTCAGCTGGCAGAGGGATAAAATTCTCTCGCTCAGGAAGAGAAACCCTCCTCTTCTCTCCAAGAGCTATAAAAAGCCACGTAAAAACATATACGATAGAATATGCAGTGAACAAGCAGTGTAAATGCGCCATCTGAGAGGTGAGAGCACAGTGAATGTATGAGCTGAAGCTAGCAGCACTGGGCTAAGAAAGCACAAGTGCAATATTGATGCTGCGACATCCAGGAACACACAAATGCGCGCGCGCGCAGACACACACACACACACACACACACGCACACACACACACACACACACACACACACTCAGATGTAAAGCAAAGGGTTGCACATCGCTTTAAGATATTGTTACTGATGTCTATAAGGATTCATCTGTAGATAAAACACAGAACAGGTAATGTCAGAGAGAAATTTTCCTGAACACATTTGACAAAGTTTTATCAACAGTGCTGATATTCTTTTGACAGTAATAATCACGTATCAAAATTCTAATATCACAGCCGCTGTTAGCAGTGTGCTAATTTAATTAGCCTGATACCAGGTACGCTACAGCGGCTCTGCGCATCGGCGTGTGAAATGAAGAAGTAGCAATTTTAGCGTTGGTCTATATAAAGCTCACCGCCATCCACTCTTCCCACCTATGTGACTCCTCAGGCTCTAAACTGTGTCCAAATGTGGCTCAATTATCCGTTAAATTTGTTTACATTGGGATTTGTAATTTCCTTTACATTCTTCACGAGCCTCTTTTTCACTTTAACGCCCTCCAGGTTCCTCACATTTCATCCTGCCCAAGTTAGAAAAGCTCAGAGGCGCCCTAGATGAAAGGATCTCCCACGTCTGTGGGCAGCTTTTCACCCCTTACCGGCATCTGAGTCACTGCTATCCCTTTGATGTCTCAAAAATGTAGACAACATAAAGAAAAAGCAGAATTTTGCTGTTCTCTGGGCTGCAGTGTGTGTGTGTGTGTGTGTGTGTGTGTGTGTAGCTTCAAGATCAATGTGTACGATCCTAAGCAGAGGCTACAAACTGTAATTAGCATGTTAAATTAGATTTTCGCAGTATAAAAGGCATTTCTCTGTCAAGCCTTCACACCCTAAACATCACGGTGATCTTGTTTTTCTGTCACTTCTCATGGGTCTGACCACGACAGTGTGAAAGTCACTGAGTCATTTCTGTCCCGCAGTGAACAGCTGATCAGGGTGTGTGTGTGTGTGTGTGTGTGTGTGTGTGTG
>BJFM01000665.1:118454-143129 GCA_016586285.1 Arothron firmamentum | reverse complement strand
ACACACACATTTACACACACACATTCATCCTAACTGATGAGGGGAGGGTTTGCTTCCTCTGAGGGATGGAGAGCGACAACAGTTTGGATTAACAGCATCAGCCCGTTAAAGCGCTCAGAGAAGGATCTGCTGGTGGATGTGTTGCTGTGTTTGCGTGTCAAACCCGGGACGTGTATGACGAGTGCGCTTGTTAACTGTGGCAGCAGTGCACATTTCCAAAAGTCCAGAGGAGAGGAGGGTCTTACTGGCTTTGAGGAGGATTTCGGTGGCTTGCTGTTGAACTCGATCTCTGGCTGCTTCGAGTTCACACTCGGATTCCTTCTGACGGATCTCCACTATTTCAGAGTTCTGGGTCACCTCGTCCAACTTTTTGATTAAATCCTGGAGATGAATTAAATAAGAACGTAGAAGCGTTTGATTAGGCACCAGAAATTCCCCAGTGTGAGCAGTTTGAGGCTTTATTTGAGTTTACGATGGTATTTGGCCATCGCTGATGAGAGCAAATCTGAATTACGATGGTCTCCTCTTCTTCTCCGACGCAGAAAAATTAGGACAAACAGAATGTGAATTTGCACTTTAATTACTCATTTATTCCAATATTTTATCCTTTTCCCAAATGCTCAGAAGCAAGAAGTAATGTAGCAATAAGGTAACCATTAATTCCTGTTCGGTTAAAGTACGCCTACAGAGAAACATGGCAGCTCTGTGAATCCAAACCTCTTAAGAACTCATAAGAGGCACTTTCACATCTTTCAATCCCATCAGCCTGTCTGCTACTTAATTACTGCTGCTGCGGCCGAGGCAACAGAGCCTCAACACGATAATAGCCATGATGAGTCACATCATTTAGGTGTGTGTGAGTGTGTGTGTTTGTGTGTGTTTGTGTGTCTCTGACAAGTTTTCTTTTTTCATCTCATAAAGATGTAAAATATTAGTTGAGTGATGTGTTATTTGATGATCAATCTCTGATCTTAGAGTCAAACCCGTGATTACGCATGTGTTACTCATGGTCTGTCTTTCTGATGTTAATCCAGAGGGAAATAACATAATCCCATCGTTACATATATTTATCCAGTTATAAAGAAACAAACATGCGCACGCACGCACACACACACACACACACACACACCTTTGTACATTTATCTTTGAGAGGACTTTCACTGATGATGTGTTTGCCAGCTTCTTCCCCTAATCGCTTTTTTTCAGATATATCAGTTTAAAACCAGTTGGAAGAGCATTTGAGTTTGTGGTTGTATTGTTGAAAACTGTCTGTCACTACATCTTAAGGCGAGGGAGGACACCAGAGAGGAGTGAAGCAAAACACGCGACATCGACCATCTGCACATGCTGGTCACAGCTAATATTCACTAATCAGAACATTTTTAGTCTTCTACCGTCTCATTCTGCAGCTTTTTAGAGGATCGGACCCTCATCAGTGAGGGCCTGATCCCGTAGTTCACTGTCTGAGGTGTTGCACAGAGGGTGTCAGACCAGCTTAGAAACCCCTACTGAAGCAGTCTCATCAGGCCTGTGGTGCATTTCTTGGCTCCTCAGCGGGGAGGTTTTGTGATGCTTGAGGTCTCAGGGTGTGACGGCTGCGCACCTCTGGTGCATCCCTGGATCAGGGTTGTTAACTCACCACATTAAAACCATGCGTCATCATTACCGGATGTGGTGTTGTATATTTGTACTGTAACATCTAAATGCAATCTGGAACCTTGTTAAGATATGTTTCTCCTCTTATACAGCAGCGCACAGAGAAATGTTCCTACAGACGTTAATGTAATGTTACTGTGCTTGAGGGAACCAAATAACTTGCTGCAGCAAAGAGGAAGAATAAGATGTTTCTGCGGTACTCACTGATCTTGAAAAAAAAAAAAACCCAAACAAAACATCTATGCTGCTTTTTTAGAGGCTAAATTAAAACTGCTATGTCACGGCAGGAGCAGGATTCGGAGATGCATTTGTTGACTGAGGCAGCTGCTCAGGTTACCGAAATGAAAATTAGAGTAGGGTTGAACAGTTACCTCTCAGCCGTTTCATTTGATAGCCTTTTCTATCAAATCTTATCTCAGCAAACATAACAATTTAACAAACATAATATGATACTTATCATATACACTGCATTGTAATGTAAAGTCTGTGATATATGGCCCTGGCCTGTGTCTTGAACACCTGAAGCACATGTGCACTTTCATTTTTTTATAGCACCACGGTCCAGTACTGATGTTATCCTCTTTTATCCTATTCCGTCACACCTTTTACTGCAGAGGACGGACAGGTCTGAAAAAATAAAGAACCTATGACATTGGCCTCTAGAGAGCAGAGCCTCAAATCAGATCAGACCGGCATCGTTTATCCCTCGTGTGACGCCTCAGAAAATGGATCGGGGGAAAAAAAAGAAAGATGGACAGCTAGAGAAAATACACAAAATGGTTTTGACGGCTCATTGAAGCTGTCAAATGAGCTTCAGTGTTGTGATTTCACATGTCAGATGTGTTTATACTGGCAAGCGTCGTAACTGTGAAGTGTGGTTTCTGCTACTTGGACGTCTGTTTTTCATTCTCATTTCTGCAGCACGAACTTCAGAGCAAACATTTTAAAACCTTTTATTAACTTATTGCAGGATAAACATTGGGCGCTCACCTTGATGTTGTTCTCAGCGGCAGTCAGTGAAGCTTGGAGCTTGTGAGATTTGTCCCGGTTCTCTCGGGCCTCGTCCGTCACCTTGGCCAGTTCTGCCCTCAGTTTTCCGAGGGTTTTCTGCAGCGCCGCCTCCTGAGTCTGAAATTCCCGCCTCAGCTCGGCCTCTGTGCGTTTCCACGCCAGCAGGTTGTCGGCGGTCAGTTGCTGAGTTCTTTTCATGGCCTCCAGCTCACGCTCATAGAACGCCTGAGCCTGTGAACACACACGGGTGCTACTTCAGCTGAAAATTATAGCAATGTCAGCACTTAGTCCCAAATCAGCTCTCAGAAATGTTTTAGAATCAACATTGTTGCAGAGGGATTCAAATTGTAGATACATACATATAACTTCAGGGTCATTGTCTATCAACATGCAGCACGGACTCCACAATCCTGCTTGTAATTATACAATCATGCACGTCTTGAAATGTGCACACAGTGCACATGTGCTTCAGTACTGCACCTTGCTGAGTTTGGCTTCGTATTCCTCCACCAGCCGTTTCTTGTCTTGTTTGAGCTCCTCCACTCGCTCCGACAGGGAATCCACCTGAGGCATGATAACACAACAGCAAATGAGAGATCGTGAGTGCTGTAGTAACAGTCATTTAATGGCAGGATTATGTACGACAAAGTTAATGACATCCTGTAATTGATCTAACTTGTACATAAACAGTTCATAGTCACTGCTGTCCTACTTTTCCTCTACTGCTGCTGCTGCTTCACTTCTGCTTTACCTCAGCTTTATGGAGCTGCACCAGCTTCTCCTGGTCTTTGCTGTAGTTTGCATTCTGACTCTGGTGGCTGCGAAGGAGCTCCTGGATCTCCTGTCTGTGCTGGGCCTTTAGCTCCTCCAGAGCAACCTTCTTCTCCTGCTCAAACTGGTTCTGGGCCTGGCTGAATGTGCGCAGCTTCTCCTCAAAGGAGTGTCGCATCTCCTCCACCTCTCTAGACATGGACACCACGCGCTGTGTGTGCTGCCAGAAAGGGAAACAAACGATCAATTGAGTTTCAAAAGTCTGACAAAGCCCAGGCGGTGATGCAGCAGCTTGAGGCGAGCTGACCTTTTAGCTGGCAACCTGCTTGTTCTAAATTAGCGTTTAAAATCTTAAACACAGCAGACAAAAACCCAGAAGCCAAACAAAGTGAAAAAAACAGCATTAAAACATTAGGGAACAACAAAAAAAGAAAAAGTTATCTGTGCAACTTATATCTATACCACAGGAGTATTTTGAGAGCCTTGCAGCAAAACAGCATTGCAGTATTCTCAGAACAACTGAAGCAGACAGGAGATAGATCAGATTATTTCACTTCATAAGAAAAGGATAATACAATATGTTGGAGAATTGTTCATCTCTTTGTTAGGGCTCATGCCGATTTGACAACAGCAGCAGTTTGCAACCAACGATATCTGATTTTGCAGCTTTGTATCATTTTAGCATCTGATGGCAAAGGAAATTGAAGGAAAAGTGCAAAACACTTTTTGAAAATATTGAATTCATTTAAAATCAAGGCCAGTCAAGCTCTTCTGAGTAGAGGGGGAACGGTGAGCTGTCTCTCACAGATTTAGTAGCGATTTCTGACAGTGAAAATGAGACATTAATGTCACATCTTCATCCAGACGACCAGAAACGAGGAGGTCATTACGGTGATGTGCGATTGCATTTTCCGATGCTGTAGGTGGCTCAATAGGATCCAAAATTAAGCAAAAATCAGATGGGTCTGCTACGAGAGGCAACACAGGCATCACCAGTGTGTTTCTGAAGAGGATCACAAGGTCACAAGGTGATAACCACGCTGCAAATATCCTGAGAGGTAAAACTAAGCCCTTGAGTTTTCATGCAACTAATCTGTGACCTGAAAACTCGACATGCGAGCATGGACATTTTCTGTTCATGTAAATGCGAACTTGTTCACAACATTGCAGCCTTTCAAACCACCAGATCACATGACTACATATTCTGATCTTTCTTTTCCATCTGAAAATATGAATAAAACATGAAAATATTTTGATTGTTATTGTTTTTCAGAACTCCCTGTCGGGGATCCCTTTTTAAATGATGCAAGTACAGTATATACTGAATTCTGACAGTCATCACCAAGGACGACTAACAAAGATGAGAAAATGGCGAATAATAAGCATCAATACGCACAAATTCAAACATTTCATGTAATTATGCTGTATGGTTCAAAATGAACATTGAATTTACCGAAGCCTTGTGATCGCACAATCAGAGCAGAGCTGCTCGAAGCAATTTGTACCTGAAAGCACAAGCACAAAAAAAGTGCCCTGTGTAGCTCCCTAATCAGCTCTGAAATCTAACGACAGTGAATTTTTTTTATCCCAAAACTGAATTATTAATGAGTTGAATTAATGAATCCAAAAGAGATGAAGAGCTGCGGATATTCAGCCCTGTCTCCCTTTCATCAAGGCCGTGAATAAGAGCTGGGTGAAAGCATCTTTTCAGTGTGCCTTCTTTCTCTGAATGCCACTTGAACTGATCTGGCTTGAGACTCATGCCCCTTTCCCTGACACTTCCTACATATGCTGCATACTAATACTTATCAGTCTCCTCACTTGTATCCTGTGTTTCACACACACACACACACACACACACACACACACACACACACACACACACACACACCCACACACACACACACACACATATAGGAAATGGTTGAAAACACTGTATGTCGGCATCGGAGATACCGAAGAAGATAATGACTAATATGATTATGAGTTTGCATATTAAATAACCAGCATTAGTGAAATTTGTTTGAGTCCAATCATTTTTGGATAGACTTTTCTCAAAGGTGGCATCTGTTCTCAGTTTTGTTTTTAATGAATTCTGCCATGGAAATGGAGGGAACGGTCATGATTGGCAGCTGATCTCTGATTACTGGTGGGCTTGTGGCCTTGTAACTGGGAACACAATAGCACGGCTCAATTCCACCTTCCCTCGAGAACAATGACTGGCTGTAAATGTCATCGGCAGCCCAGAATGACAATGTTCATATCCACAATATTCTGGCTTCACTTAAATACAGCTGGAGGAAAGATGGACGTGACCTGGTGTCCATCTTTATGTCAGTGATGTGCCCAAAACCAGCACTGACGGTGACTGACAGAAGAGGCTCCCCTGCCTCATAACAGAGGACACAAATTAAATATACAGACGATTAGCACTGATGGTCTGGTGCTGCGGGTGTAATTTGCCTGTTCGCGCGCACCTGAGCCTCCGTGCAGAGCTGCATGTCCTCCATCCTCTGACGATAGCTCTCGAACTCAGCCAGTGCTTGACGCTTCATCCTCTCGTGGAGCTCCATGGACTCCTCCAGAGACTGGATCCGCCTCTTCAGGTCCATCTCATCACTGATCTTTGTCTTGTACTGGAGCAAAAGCGGAGGGTTCAATTAGGGCTCAGTCGTCACACCGCTTTGGATCTGACTGCGTTTTATCACAATATAAAATGAAAAGGACAGATTGCGACTCATGTTGTTTAGTTAGCGCTATTAAAAAAACTGTATTTGTGAGTAACAGCTCTAGGCCTTGAGATAATATGCAATGTACCGTTAATGCATGTTTAGCTGTTTGAGGTTGGTCACTGAATCACAAGAAACAATGACATATATACTTAAATAATGAACGCTGCAGCTGATTTAAATATTCATGCCTTCACTTTGAAAAAGATGGCAGTTGTCGGGCTCTCCAGAGGATGAGCTGCTGGAGGAGCAGGTTGTAGTCTGCTCTAGGCAGCCGTTAAACATAACAGGGAGATACTCCTTGACCGTGACTTCCATAATAAAATGGCACCGGCTGCTTAAGTCCTACCTCAGCAGCAACATCCACTCTTTCGGCTCCATCAATAATTCATTCCCTAAACCAGAAAATGTCAGAATGGACCGTCAATAATTTCAATAATTAAATCTTCACTGCGTTTATTTACAGAGATTGATTTAATTAACCATTTAAATTAATGCCATTTCACTTCTACCTCCAACCAAAATATATGCAAGACAGCTCTCCTCCCCGTGAATCATGCTGCGGTGCATACCCACAAGACACTCCAACTTTGAAATCAAAGTAGGACAGATGATATAACTTAGAAAGCTCTTTTAAAAGTAAGTCATGCGGGACTTACTGATCGAAAGTATAAAGTATAAACCTGTAATATCTTCTCTCGGGTCTCAGAGAGAATCTGCTGCACCTCCTCTTCATGGGCCTCCTTGAGGGTGGCGATGGCTGCCTCGTGCTCATCGTTTTTTGTGTTCAGTGCATAGATAACCTGCAGCAGAGAGGGGAAAAGAAACCCATTAGCGTGTTGGACGTGTTCGTAATTAAGTCGTATTAGAGTATTAAAGCTGGCGTGAGGCCGACTGCAGCTCATAGGTCTGGTTTCAGTCAGCTGTGCTGGGACTGCGAAACAAACTGTATTAGAGAGTAACAGGAGACGCCTGCATCTACTTTTAGATCAGTGCTCTCATGTATTTTAGTTAGGTTTGCACAATATATCAGCAATCAGATCAATATCTGTCCATGTCATTTTTTTCAACATTATCTGGCCAAACTTCAAGTTACTTAAGTAATTTGATGGATTGCTATATTGCTGAGATTTTTACCGTCAGTAAGTATCAATTCTAAGATAGAGTCAGCATCTGCACACGGCTGTTTGAATGATCTTACAGATCATATGGTGAAGAAATAAATTAAGCAGAGAGATGCAAATGACTCCTAAGCTGTGACGCCTGTGGACTGCACAGCACAAGCGATGAGGCTGAACCGTCTGCAGCTATAACATGCTGTACGTGGGACCTGCCTTCGTGTTTGTGGGATTGCTGCCCAATAGTCATTATGAAGAAACTGGTTGATGTCTTTGATTTGGATAAAAATAGCACAGGCAAACTGTTGTGCATGAGATTGACCTTTAAATCCCACCCAAAAAGCACATGAAGCCAACCAGAGAGCAATAATCTGACAACACGGTGATCCGTGGCCGCAGAGAGATTTAGAACGTTTCCTGTTTCCACATGAAAAACCACCAGTTTCTCCTGTCTGACATGAGGAAATGTGAAATATGTTGCCTCTCTCAAACACGTAGCCATTTAGCGCAGTAATGTGGTAAGGCTCTGCTCCATTCCTGTACCAAACCCACAAAAAAAGCTATCACGTCCAGCAAGATAACTGATAGTTTTTGGTTCAGGGCTTTTTAGAGAAGGGCTAATTTTGACTCCAGCCATCCATATGCTTGCAAAAGTTTACATAAATGACAGTGACATCGAGCAGATCGATGCAGCGACAGCGAAATGCCACAAATTTCATGTGTCAGCTGGGAGAATGGCCACTGAGGCCAGTCACAGCAGAGTCCCTGCAAGCTGCTCTGAGAAAAATGACTCTGCTGCCAAAGCCTGGAAGAGCTGGAAAGTTCCTGCTGCTCATTTACTCATTTTGCACTTTTTAATCTCTTTTCTTGACTTTTTGACTTGACTGGAATAAAAAAAGTGTTTTCTTTTTTCAACCCAAATCCCACTAATATTTGATATGAGGACAAATATTAAAACCCTGTAATTTAAGCCTTTGTAAGAGCATCCGAAGATTAACATAGCCTAATTAACAATGCACCACAAAAGAGTTTATTTCACACCAAAAAGCACCACTATTAGATTTGATCAAAAGCGGTGTGCAGAAGTCTGACACGCATGAACCACAGAAAAGACTTTGTAAGGATAAAAAAGAAAGATTCTGTTTCATCTTCACATCAACAAACCTCTCAATCTGTTTTTTTTTTTTTTGTTCTTCTAAATTACTTATGAACGCTATTTTTAGCAGATGACAGCAACACAGAGAGGGTCAGATACATATCAAACAGACAGATTGAATAAGAATGAATGATATTCTGTCTTGCAGAGATGCTCCTCATTTTTAATGCTAGTTTTACATGCAGTTTATTGGAAAACGAAGCTAGCCTTTCGGACAGCTCGCACCTAAACTTGGACACAAGCTGTTAGCCAAATGATGTCCCTCAGTGCCGGTGTCACCACAAACCATCAAAGGCAGAAATGAAAGATGAAAGGTTCCTGGTTCACCACTGACGGATCTAATGAGACCTACTGACGGATGACTGGGTCTAATCTCCTTTTCCACCCTCACGGGCCTAGATATACCTTCCTCATCGCTCAGATGATGGGACTTTGATGATAATGACCATTTCACCACTTAAACACTCGGCAGTAATAGTTTCCCACCCTGCAGCAGTAGAGCTCTGGCTCATCCAGGCTATGGCCGCAATCCACACCACTGTAAAAACAGTGGTGTGGGCAATGATGGTTAAGAAAGAGACTCCGATAACCCTAGAACACCACTGATGCCATATTAGTGCTTAAGATTTCAGGAAAAAACGATATCCAGAGATGCTGTCCTGTTAAAACGTTTTACAACATTTCAAGAACAGTTAGACATACAGGAGTAATGACCTCTATCATCCAGTGATTTGACATTTTTAAAAGCGTGTTTGGCTTCAGAGGACAGCGGGGTAGACATGCGGAACTGTATTTTGGTTGCAAGATATTGATTTCTGTACACTTGGGAATATAAAATCGTTAACCACGTGGAAGAAGGGCAACCAGAAGAGGCAGCATTTAATTGCTGTAACAACTATTGATGTGCCATTTCACCAGCGGAGCTCTGCTATAGAAGGGGCTGCCACAGACGAGGCAGTCGTTTCAGTGGTTTCGCAAGCTATTAACTTCATTATTGCTGCTGCAAACTGAACGACTGTTCTGTTGATGGGAGGCCAGATGTCTCAGTCCCATTTCATGTAATCTAGCTGGGGACCTAATTCACTCAGTTTCATTCTGGGTGGGTGAGGACAACAGCGCTGCCGTAGTTATATGGCGGTTATATATAGTTATTATATTAAATACAGAAGAATCAGAAACATCACTAAATCTTGAAAAGAGGCCTTCTAAAATGGATCTGAATAGATTATTTTATCAGCACACAAAGATGAGAATGAAAGTCGTTTATGTAGATAAGATAAGTGTTGTTTACATGCATCGAATTGGATGAAGGGGGGGGGAATCTGCTTCAAACATTATTTTAGGGGTTGTGTCGTCAGTTGTGACTTAGTTTTTACATAAGATGATGACAGATTAAACATCTGAACATACAACTGGCACATTTTCTAGATAATGATTGCAGATCGCATCTCTACTTGTGACAGATGGCTGGCAAACATACACGTGGATTACATCATCACACCCGACACATGCACCATATATGCACCGACATGCCTCGTACGTCACACAAAAGCGCGCACGCTCCACAATCACGGTGATGTTAGGCCTCCTGTTGTCAGCCAGTTTCACTCAGAAGTAGGAAACTACAAAACGAGTCGTTCTGAGAGCTTCATATTTATGGATTAAAGCAGGTCTCAAGTCAGCAGGCTCAAAATTCTGCATTCATTAGGTGTGAATTAGATGAAGCAGAGAAAAGAAGTGGAGGGGGAGAGGAGAGCTAATTATGTTAATTATAATATGTGGCTGTGATGTGCTAAAGTGTAAGGCACACCTTAATCTGGCAGGTAATTACAGGATGTTCTGTGGTAGTGTAAGCGCTGCCGAGGTTGGGCTGGGGTTGAGCCCAGGCCCTAAACACAAAAATTGGCATCAATTAAATGTAAAATCCACGATCACTGGGGGGGCTTTATTCTGCCATGTACCAAATAAGCTGCATAAATAACCGATTCTAAATTGGAGAAGCCAGCACAAGCAAAGGCCTGACAGGGCAGAGCTTGCTGCAGACCGTGCACGTTTCCTGCTCTATTTTTCTGAAAGCCTTTAATGAAAAGGCCTTATATAGTTTCTGAGCACCACTGAATAAATGAAGAGCTCACTCACAGCAGCCTGTGACTGATGACTTTTACCTCATTGGCATTCAGATGGTCTTTGGAGTCACATGGGAGTATTTGGCAGGATGAAGCTTTTGAAATCCATTTCAAAGTGTCTCATCCACATTGTTCCCTCAAAAACAAAACTCCACACACATCTACAGTAATTCATGACCACCGAGTAACTCCACCGCAGCACAAGAGGACAGTACTCGCTTCACTTTTCACTATTTAACCATCTCACTTTTGGCTGAAAGCAGCAGATAATGGACCAATTTTGATAAAACAACATGTTTAAAAATAGTAAACAATATGTTATATGTGAAGTACATACTGTACTATGGGCAGCAGTAGCCATGGCTATTGTAGTTAGTAGTACTGTGCATAAAATGGGTTATTAAAAGAACTAAAAACCCACAGCCCCAGCGATCCATTCATCTGTGTGTGTGTGTTCATGTGCATAGCCTTACTTCATTACAGCCTGTTTTCACTCTCTTTGCATCTCTGAACCAGTCTCAGCAGTGTGAGATTTTTACCACAGCTTCTAGCTCTGGATTCATGAAGGCGGAGAAAGAGAGAGAGACAGAAGATCTGGGCACAAAGAGGCTTCAAAACTGAGCAATATTTATGTCCTACGGTGGTTAACTAATTTATCAGACCACCACCCTGTGTAGGAGATTGTCCCAGCTCCCCTTCATGGAGATGAAATGTTTTTATTCTGCCTAATAAATTACACAACTTTTTGTATAAAACCAATTTTTAATGGATATTTGAAATATATCTTCCATCTTCAGGTTTATAGGGTATATAAACATTAACTGTTCAGCACCTGCATATCGAGTATAAATTTATTCATCAGAAAAGGTAAAATAAATGCTCTTAAAAGCTATGATATAATATTATCATGATATATAAGGGTGGTATTTTTCCGTCTCTACTTCCAGAAGGAAAATCAGAAATGATTTATCTTATGCTGTATTTCAGCATCAGGATCAGATGCATTTTGCTGATGCATCTGCACATTATCTTCCAGGAGGAACAAGATGAACTGCTGAACACAGTGCCGCGTTCAGAATCATGTTAATTGAGGCAATTTGAATTTTTTTTTACTTTATTTTCAACCCAGTTTTTATTCAACCAAACAGGAATGTATTAAAAGGGAGAATAGCAGAAGTTAAAAGAACTATTCACTGTATGGTACCGTTACCCCTGGAGAAAACAATAATCACCTCTGTAGGATTTTCACAATATCTTCACAGGCATCGGATAACAGAGCCCTGTTTATTAGAGACTGCAAAAACTAACCGAAGAGTTGGTAAAATACAACTGAAATCACATCTGATCAAATTTCTAAATTAAGAAATCAGATTTTTGTTGCAATAACGAGAACATTATTGGACTGTAAACCACAAGGTTTATTCAAAATCGTATTCGTAACTTCCATGTACTTGTTTCTGCTTGAAGGCCTCAAAAAACCCCAAAAAACCAAACAAACAAACCAAAAAAACAAACAAACAAAAAAAAAAACAGTTTTCTGCCCAGAAAGGGAACGTGACTCGCAGCATGGATGGTTTTAATTGGATTTGCTGAGTCTGTTTGGAACATTTATTCTAAAGACAGAAGTAGAAGAGACACAACAAAGCAAGAACAGAAAAATACTGTAGTGAAGAGGTTTCAGTACTCTGAAGAGATAAATGGAAAAATCAGGAATTAATATAAAGGCAAATCAGCTGCAAATCATGAAGATGATTAAAGCAGGATGGATGGGTTGCTCCCAAACTCCTTAGGAATAGATTAGTTGATGACATCATTACTCTACATGGCATTTCATTAGCCTCGAGTCTGACTGGGAGGAATCTTTGACCAGGATCTGTCCTTTAACGTGATAGAAAAAGTGCCTTTTTTCTTCTGTTGACGCTAATGAAAGTAGAAAAGCCCTTGGAGAGCGCAGACCCATCTTACAACTTCCTTTCTGGTGGTCTTGTCTCTTCTTCGAATAACAATAGGTAAAGTTATATCTTTGCATATTCAAATGGTGAGCTTTATCCATTTTTGATGTTAAACACTTCAACTACTGGTGCATTTTTGCTTTTGGAATAAAGTTAATGCAACTCAAGGTGACCAGAGAGTTCAACGAAAAGCCAAGGAGGAAGAAGCAGCCTGGACCCATAAAACAACACATTCAAATCTCTGGCCTGTCTGATCTGGGCCTAAAGCTGCTTCTCACCACTGACAATCCCCCCCAAACAAAACTAGGCTTCACCAAAGCTGCCAGAGAAGCCAAAGATCAATATAAGCTTTGATGACAGCGAGACCTTTGGCAGTTGCAGACCGCTTTGTGCTGAGTCAGTTGAGAGCTACTTTGAATAGAACGTCCGGTCAGAGTCCTGCAGACACTGTGGTTCCTCATCGATCACGGTTCCTCACTTGGTTTAACGGCTCAAGAATGAGCAGAGGGAAAAGGCAGATTTTGTGGCCAGCCAAACCAAAAACCACAGACTGTAGGCTGGACATAGAGATGGAGGTTATCCAAGGCCGGTTTGGAAGATTTAAAACCTTCAGTGGGACACACTGTCAAGCTAAACCATGCTGACAACTGGTCTGCTCTTTGGCAGGCGGTCTTGTCTGAAGATGCCAAGTTTTGCAAATATTGATTTGAGCAGACAGGTAAGGGTACATTTTGCATCCAGTCACACACACTTTGTGACAGGATGTTTCTATGTTTGTCACAAAAAAAGAATGTGGATGTTGCCAGAACAGATTCTTTCTCACCAAAACCCTTCGCGACATTCTAGAAGTGTGACAGGACTTGTTTTCCTAATTAGTCCTGGGACAGACGAACCCGGGTGTTAGGAACCGGTTGGGCCGGCACTGTTTTGGTTTGTGTTGTGTGTTTTCTTCCCTAGTGGGCGTTGGCGACCGAGAAGCCAGCCGGTGTTGCGCACCTGTGCCTCATTCTCATCATGGCTTCTTAAGGCACCATCACGTGGACACTGATCGTACTGTCTCCAGAGTGGTAGATCACGCTGCTCATTCTCACAGTGTGCACTTATTTCCCTGGTTTGAACTAACTCTCTCGTGTCTCTCCTGAGGTGGCCGCGTCCCGCGTGAGGATTCGTTTTCTGTTGCTCGTCTGCAGTTGAGTTCTCCTGCCTTGAGCCCAGCACATTGCTGGGTCAGTTTGTGTTCATTTAAGTTGTTTTGTGTGTCCTGTGCAGTTGTAAATTCAAAAACTCCAAATTTTATTATTGGTGTGTTCCGCGAGTGGGTCCTCATCTAACCAAAACTTTAACACTATGTTTGATTCTGTCACTAAATGCTAATGAAGAACTTCAACAGATCCCAAATGTTAACGCTGAGCTCTGTACGTAAAGAAACAATAGAGGGATGCATACAGATTGAATACAGGGTCAGAAATACTAACAATATACGCTACACATATACAGTAGATCCACACACACATTCACTGAAGAACCATTAGGTGCGTTGCAGCAAAGAAATGAAATTAACTGAATTTAGCACACACACAGTTCTGGCTCTGCTGTCACTGTGAACTGTTATTCTGTAATCACAAACACCACTAATACTGTGTGTTTTTTTTTAAAGCTCTCATGGTTGCAACCTTGGCTGTCTAAAAACTAAAGCGTTTAGACCTCTGTGACCTCCTGTTACCACATGGGCATCTGTGCCAGCTGAGACCTCTTGGTTCACTATTAGCTTCTCCTCCTCTGCTAAGCCCTGACATTTAGAGCTGGTTAGCAATACTTTTTTCTTTTCCTTTTTTTTCAGGCAGCTAAAAATGATTAAAAATAAATAAATAAATAAAATGAACACATAAGCACACACGCAGGACCTGCTGCTATCAGTAGAGCATGTTTTCAGTTGAGAATAACTCTAAACCATCGCTCTCTGCGTCCTTGCGTCACTCTCGTCTCTTTCTGCCATTTCCCCCTCGCTTAAAGAGAAAATGTGACGCTCTCGGGGGCAGGGGGGTCCACAGTGTCAGTTCAGGTCTGTGGAGAGCAGAGCCGCCACCTCAAACTTTTCTTTGGAACATTGTTCCTCCATATCTGGGTCCCCTGGCTGTGTCTACCCGCTCTCGGAGCCATGCTGTTCTGTTTTCCTCACAGTCCATCCAGCCTGCTGAGCTTGGCCGTGCGCTGCTTCAGCCAGGATTGGAAGAAGCAGAAAGCCTCTCCCTCAATCTGCTCATTTTGTGTCATATCTGCTGGAGATTTTTTGGATTGTGGAGCCAAACCAAAACTCACTGGCAGTGCAGAAACTATCAGCAGCCAATCAGCTTCCCTCCCACAGTGATGCAGGACACCTTTAGAATGAGCATTTCATCAAGTTCAACCATAACAAGGCTGAGCTGAAAGATGCAGTATTGTGCAGCTGAGATAAGAGCCATCGTTTGGCGATAATTTTCTGCTGATTTCCTGTTTCAGTGGGGGAGTTTTCAGCACACAGAATCCAGGCAGCTTGAGTTGTTCTCCACTTCACCTTGCTGCAGGAATTCAAACAAGGCCGTCAGTGTTTTCTATTTGTTTTATTAGTCTGCTATTATTAGAAAACCCAAAGCAGGTCAGGTCACCTAGACCACACAGTGAAATTTAGCAAAGAAATGCTGGTTTAAAAAACTGCAGAAAACAGCAGCTTTTGTTTGTGCTCTGGGTTCTAACCCGAATATGGGAATATGACTCAGGTCAGAGGACATATCCAAAATATTCCATCCATGACAACCAATCGCAACAGGAAAGGAGAGCATCATAATTTTAACTAAAGTCCATTGTTAGATGGACTTCATTTTACAATATGAATAATGCCAAAGTGGTTTCAATACTCAGAACTAAAAGAAGAAGACCTTCTGTTTCCACTGATCTCAGTGAAACAATGATGTAATTTTATCACTATAACAAAATCATTCTTCATATCCTGCAGCACACACCATAGACGAAGGCGGGAAAATAACTGGCGCATTAAAATAAAATGAAATCTTTTATGTCATAAATGAGTCCATCTCATTTTTAATTTTGATGTAAATTCAAAAACTAGGCATCAATGTTACACTGTCTTTGAGGAAGATAAACTGCTGGGGAGCAATCTTAACTTGTCAACAAGCTCTGCGTGTGTTTTGTGTGTGTGTGTGTTTGTGTGTGTGTGTCTTATTTGATGAAAACAGACAGACTGAGCTGACCAACTGGCCCAGAGAACAGATTTTCCGTGTGGGAGTGTGGATCCACATCATCGTCTTACCGGGCAGCAAACTCGCTGTTTTCATGCGGAACTGAAGCCACGGCGAGAAATGAAGCAGGTTTGCGGGGGCCCACTCATTCCATCCAGCAGGACAAAACAACATATTGAAAACTGATTATGAGCAACAGTGACAGAAACAAAAATCTGCTCCTGGACGCCATCAGAAAGCGGGGGTGCGCCTCTCCTGACAGTTCAGGGTGAACGCTGCTGCCCTCCAGCACCTGCAAGTGCACCTGTGCTGCAGCGATAATACTGGAGCATCGGGAGGTCCAGATTATTCAAATACAGATGCCTGGATTAAATATTAATATTTTACACAACAAAATAAAATAAAATAGAGCAAATATTTTGACCGTGGCTGTTAATGAAACAGCTTTAGAGGTTTGTTGGTGTGGTTGTAAAAATCAATATGAAGCAACAGCAGAAGAAACCCCCCATGGTTCAGGGAGGAAATGCACAACAACGTAAACAAGACGATTAAAAGAGTAAAACTTTTACTGTGGCTGTTTCCAGAATGCGCAGATCAGTTCATCACCATGACCATTGTTCACGAGGATACCAGACTCAGTGAACATGCAAGAAAATGTACTCAATATGCACGTATAGTCCATTTATAGTTAATGATCTATACGGTGGTGGAGTGCCTCAGGGCTGCTGAGATCATCTCAGCTTCTTTTAATTATAATTGCACAGAGGGCAAAATTACATTCTTCACACGTTTATTCAGAACACGCTTGGTTGATGGTTGTTTTGCTTCATTTCCATATCTTTAATTACATTTACTATAGCGGGCCTACAGTGCTATAAAGCTGCGCAACTGGGTTGAGCTCTTTGGACAACACACCAAAGACAAATGGTGCGAACTAATTTGAATGCTTCAGAGTAACTTCATGCTCAGTCACGGCCCAAGGCTGGGCGCACTTTGAGGTGCAGAAGTGTCGATTATCCTTTTTTTTTGACTATTTCATGCAAACTAGAGGTGTGGAAGACTTGTTTTGCCTGCTTAGCTTAAAATCTGCAAATGTCTTAAACTGATCTTGAAAATTTGGTCCTTTGGGAGTCCAATCATCACTCAAGCCTGCAGTTAATAATCAGTACTGATGGTATCTTGTGTTTTATATTTATCTTTTCCTGTCGGCTTCGTGTCCCTCTGGTAACCTCTGAACCAACCTGTTTTTGGTGGCTCAAATGGAATTCTGGAATCTTTTGGTATATAACTAGAGAGAGTCAGAATAACAAATGTAGCAGGAAATCACGTCAGCCGCTGTACCTCAGCGAGAGGGCTGAAGCAGTCTCACCACAGGGAGGAAAAAAGTCTGCAACATTTCAGCTGAAGCTCCAGCTGAAGTTTCCACAGGTGCCTGTTGAGGGTTGGAATATATTTAGGAGAGAGTGGGTTGGTTTTGAGTGTAATTACACCCTGCACAGACAGGTGAAGAGGGAAGGATGGAGACGAGAGACCTCAACAGAGAACACAGACAGACACACACACACACACAATCACACACACACACACACACACACACACACACACACACACACACACACACACACACACACACACACACACACACACACACACACACACACACACACACACAATCACATGCACTCATACGTGACTGATTGGTGAGGCTTAACACGATTGCCATGGTAACAAGACAGCTGTTTCTATTTTTTTAAACTATGCTGTAAAAAAAAAGCAGAACAAGAAAAAGAAAAAAGAGTTTGCACACGTTTCTGTGATTTGAACGATGACGCACAAGCTCAGAGCTGAGGGTGGGCGGCCATCCAGGTGCCGTCTGCCTGGATGGCTGAAAAAATAACAGCAATTATGACAATTATGACATTCTGGGCAGCTAATCTCCATCTTCTGTCTGTTGTTCCTGAATGTCGTCACAAAAGGACTCAAGAATTATACTAAAAGTAAAGATGCCCACATTGTTGAAGCAGCTAGTGTAGAAACCCTGCAAACAGCCTAAAGTCCATACATAAAAAGCGACCCAGACGACTTTTGGGTTTTATTCCTGAGCGTGCACGCTGTCATAAGAGGCATTCAGAGCTCGCACAAGCCCAGTCCCCGTTATTGACATTCAGCTAAAACCATTTTGTTCCATTTTTCTCTGCACAATATGTCTAAACGGTGGGACTGGCGAATGGGTCGACATTAGACCTTAACTGACAAATCTATTTTATGGATTTGGAAAACTCTGAGTACTACGCCTCGTCTGTGTGCACGGCAACAGAGGAAGCCACATAGAGAAAACACACCTGCAATCTGATTTCCTTCAGTTACACATGACATTATCAGTCAATAAACATACCTTTGAGCAATAGCAATAGTCAACTTCTTAATGCTGAGCTCAGAGTGGTTCAATCTGTAAAATCCTTGATTGAATCTGGAAGTTGAGAATGGACATGACTGAACTGAAGAATCTCCAATCTGGTGGAGAACTTCTACCTCAAGTTTTTGAAATGTGTAACTTAAAACATTTAGAGGATGCTTCACATCTGTTCCAACCCACTGCGGAAACTGAAGTACCGCCCTCGTGGATGATCTACAGTTGCTAATATCCCCTGTTGTTTAACTAAACACTCAAGTTTTACCAATGTCTTTGGTGAATCTGGCTGTGGTGAATCCAAACTAATGCACCTACAGCTTGACACACCCTCAATTAAAGATGGAGCCCTCCTCCAGGTTTGATGTTTGCATTTGTTGAGCGGTCCGGCTTGCTGCCTTTCCCCCGAAACAGAAGCCCTGTAAAAGCACCGCAATGGTGCATTCAGCTGCTCCCTGACATCAGGACAGCAGAGTACCAGCAGACATAATAAACCCCTTTAAAGTAAAGTAAAAACATGAACTGAATAAAGAATAGAATGCTACTGTGTTTGAGCTGGACTTGATGCTTTGGTCCAACAACCAGTTTTACTGTAAAACATGTGATTTCATCACTGAAAATGCAAAGCATATTTTAAACCCCAACGTGTCACATATGGTGTCAGAGAGGAGATAGATGTGGGTTTTCTGGTTGAGCTCTGCGTCTGCGTCTGCTGCTGCTGCGGTTAAGAATCAGGTCAGATGAGTCACCAGCAGCACAGGCCCAGAGCTACAATCTCGCTAATCCACTCGCAGCCTGATGTGATAATGTGAACTCATTTAGCTCGCTCTTCCGCTCATGTCTCACAATTTATAACGTTTGCCTACCGTATGGTTATGTGGTTAAACTGTGGTGGTTTGAATGACTGGGAGGGGGGGAGTGAAGCCCCCATGGAGCTGAGCCTAAAAAGCAGAATGATGATCAGGATATGTCGGAGATTCTTCTGAAACGTCTGTACCTGTTCACTTGCATGTTACTCTTTTGCTTATGTTTAGTTATCATGTTTCTTGAAACTTTTGCCATAATTTCAGTCAAACACATGCTAATTATACAAGACTTTAAAAATTTCCCTGCGGAACTTGTTGAAGTGAGAGAATGTCATTTCAGCAGCAGGGTCCCACTCGAGCGTTTGCATTTTGTTTAATACTCAGCATTCAGACCGGGAGACCGAATTGAAAAACAACTAAAATCTGGATTCCGGTTCAGTAGAACCCTAGCATGAATAAAAACATAAAATCTTTTTTTAGAAAGTGTGTGTATTTTTAACATTAATATTTATATTTTTGCACATTAAAAACACTTGAAAGTCAATAATCAGAGATTTGACAAAGAACTATTAAATTGACTGTCTGGTGCTTACAAAATGTGTATCAAGAGTCTGTCGATAAATGTGCTAATGTGGTGTTTCTTGTGTAAGTGTGTGTGTGTGTGTGTGTCCAGGTGGTGGCCTGTTTGTCCATTCAACCATCTCTTTCCAGCTGTCTCTCCCACAGCATGGACTAACCCTGACCGACACCAACCCTGCCCAAAGGCTAAACACAACATAACAGTTTCAAATAAAGCCTACACACACACACACACACACACACACACACACACACACACACACACACACACACACACACACACACACACACACACACACACACACACACACACACACACAGAGGTGGCTCAATGGCAAGTTGTTTTAAAAAAGCTCGATCTGATCTGACCTCAGTGTCAGACGCCTGGTTTTAGGGGTTTTTCTGTGTGTGTGTATGTGTGTATGTGTGTAGATAAACATCTGTGGCTGTTGAATGACGAGGCCTGCAGCGCGACATCACCTGCATCGGAGTCAGTCTGCTTTGAAACAGAAATGGATACCAACCCCTCCCAGCGCTCTTGACCCTCCGCCTGTATCCCGTCTGCACATCAGTCTCAGTGATGACGTGAAAAGTAAAAGTGCAAAACAAGAATTTAGAACGTCATCAGTGTATAACTGTACCCGACATGATGGGCTTTAGCATTTGCAGCCTGTTTCATCATTTGTTAGATTTTAGATGTGACAGGGTCTGAGTGAAGCTTTTATAGCCACTGACAGAGAGCCTGTCGGAGGGAGCGTGTCGGTAATTCACTCCTAAAACCATTACATGGTTTAATAACGTATTTATGCAGCAGGATAACCAGAGGAAATATGAAAACAACGAAAAGTTCCACAGCTGGAAGCAGTGATGAGCGTATCTGATGTTAAATATACTGCTCAGATTATTTAAAACTGAAGGTATTTTTCCTCGGTGAGCTGTGTTTGGGCTCTGTGCAGTTAGAATGGGTGACATTCTGTCCAGCGATAATTTAAAAAAAAAAAACATGTTGCGCTGGAGATAATGAGCTCTGGCGGCTTTGGAAAAGTGGCCAAGTGAGTGTGGAGACAAAAAAGAAGGACGGCGGCTGCAAAGATGGATCGGGAGCGCATTTAACCAGCCCTGGCTGAGAACCAGGTACGGGTCCAGAGGTCCTTTCATTTTTATGACATTCACGACATCCTTCTGCTCTGAGTTACTTTGATCAGTGAAAGTACATTTTAAAGATGGATTCTTGCATAAACCAGAGCCTTGTGAAGAGGATTATATGGTAATGAGCCAGGAAACATGATGTTTGTCAGAGGTTGGGACACTAGTATCAAACTGACTGAACATCCATCTGCTCATCGCTCTATCTATCCATCCATCCATCCATCCATGTATCCATCAGTCTTTGCTCTCTTTTGCCAGAAGACTTTGCATCTTTCCTCTCGATAATGAAGTGGAAGCTGACCTAGCGGCTGGAGGTAAATAACCTGGTTCTTCAGCCGCGACCGGAGGACAAAGCAGGACCATCTTCCTGTGTCCTCGTGGGATTTGTGGACTGATTTCCTTAAACCAGCCATAACTGCTTTCCTCCGCACCAGGTTGGTTTTTCCTCGGGGTCCTGTGAGCTTTTTCAGCAGCCATTACCGCTTCTGCTCAATGGAAACATTAAACTTTTATTTCATCTCATAGTTGGCTGTGGCTCTACGGGTTATTGGGCTTGTTGACCTCAATACGTTAAGTGTTTCTAAAACAAAAGCACCAGCGAAGCAGAATGTTTCACCCTAAGGTTGCCCGGCTCTGGGTGGCGGTTCCTCTGGGTAGCGAGGTCAGCAGATCACGCACAAACTAATTAAGACCAATCGTGTGAATCTACGGCTCTCTGCTTGCTGGAGCTGGAAGTGTGCTCCTTGCCTGCAGCCACCCTCTTGATTAAACTGATATTTGGTTTATTCTCATTAAAGAGCTAAAATCATAAACTCTGCCATAAGTGTGGCTTTTTCCATAGGTAGTTAGGCAGGCGCACTGACTCAGCGAATCACTGCAACAGCATTACTGCAGATATTCTGTCTCACATTTATGAGTTTCTATATCTACAAATAGACCATTTCCAGAGCAGCAAGATGCCCCATTAAGAAAAGGCAAGAAATGAGTAGCAAAAATGAATTAGAGGTATCTTGAACCTAAAAGATGCCGAAGCAACGTAAGCGTTTGTGACAAATGAGCCTTATTGATTCATCCTAACGCGCTGCTCCAAAGCACCGATGGGCTTAAAAGCACAACTGCTGAGTCACGAGGATGTCGTTGGCTCAGGCCGGCAGGTCATGGTGCTTGTGGATAAAGACACATTTAAGGCAATCATCTGCGATGCCTCGCAGGTTTAGAATTCTGACTGAGGATGTTGCACATTTGAATTTCTAATTTCAATGCCAGGAATTCTCCATAACGCATTTGCTTTCTAACAGCATGGAAGGTTGATCTTGGTAAATTAAAAGAAGCAGCAGACTTTTTTCAAGTCAAAAGTATTCTTTTCATGCGCTGCTAACCTCTTCTGACAAGCTCCTGCGTCTCCAAAGGAGAGGTATCTCTTCCTTTCCTCCTTATCGTTTGTTTGGTCTCAAAAAGAAAGACCATACCAAAGGAAATGGAGTGATGAGGCAGCACACCTCTCATGCTGAGATTCTTTAAACATTTTAACCATTTTTGAATCAAGTTTGCGTTTCATTATGTCTGTTTTTTGGCCCAAATGCTCCTTCAGGGCTCCATTTCATCACTACTTAATGGGAAAGAAGACTGCAGGCTAGGTGAAGTCACAGCGAGCCCTGCTGTTGTTTGGACGTCCTTTACCTAGAGGGAAGGACGGAGATAAACACAGAGGCTGACAAGCTGAGAGGATTAAACAGGAATGGCAGTTCTTTAGGCTTTGATAAAATTAAACCGAGCAATGTGAAACCGGTTCATAAAAGATGATTCCAGGGCAGCACGGAGAAGTTTTCTGTGCCACAACATGCACGATTCTTTTATGCTAATTGACCAAAAGCAGACATTTTTATTATCTCTATGCGATTGAGAACTTATCAGCATCAAATAAGAGATAGCTATAGACTGCACTAGTGTTAGCCAATTATAGCCCATCTGCAAGTGATTTTATTAATGACCTGTCAATGTAGTACTAGCACCAGTATACTACAATTCCCATAATGCTACTCAACAACTGTGGTGCCATCGGGCTCTGTCAACACGTCTCCCCTGCCTTGCTTGATGTTGCTAGTTTAGCTTTCTTGCCTTTGATTACAATTAAAAAGCAGTTTGTTTAATTAAAATCACACACTGCGCACTAGTGCCAACTGGTGGCATTTTAGCATAAGGCAAAATTCTCCGATTTATTTATTTTTTTTACAACTGTGCACTGTGACACTTGGGTCATGAATACCCGCTTGCAAGTTTTTTGTACGTCTTTAGGAATCTTACAACACGGTTGCAGTTGTGTTACAAAGCCAAGCTGCACATGAGAGATTCAGATTCAGAGCGCAGATCAGGTATGCACGAGGCTATAAATGTTTCACACCGATCTGACGCAATAACAGGGGTGATTCTACATATATGTTCTGTTCATGTTCTGCCTCTGATGATGTAAAAATGCTGTGAATGCGCACAGCTGCACTTGCATGCAGGCTTCAGCATGGCCACCAGGCTCCTCAGACATAAATAATGTTGTAGTGACAGAGAAGCCTGTTTCAGGTGATTTGCAGCAAGGCAGAGGAGGATGGAAGGAAATGTGCTGTTTTAGTGATATAGTCATGTTTTCTTTTTCTTCCCTCCAGATAAACAAAACCCTAAACCTCGGCTGAGCTGAATCCCCTGATTACCCAGTCTGTGTTATATGGACATGAACGCAGAGATATAACAAACGAAATGGAGCGAGAAACATATCCCAGAATGGTGGTTTTGGTGAAAACAGTGATAGGATCAGTTACATGTCGGATCCTTAATTGATCTAATAACCTTTTAGCACGGATCAGCACAAAAAGAGTAACTGAATGTGATAAATGAAATACAGAATGAGTGAAGAAAAGGGAATTCATCATTTCAGGGCCTAAAAGTGTCTCCGTCAATCTGGAATGGCTTTGGGAGCTGCTGCAGTGTGATTGGCCACTCCGGGAGGGTCATACCAGCCTCACGCTGGCTGAAATGCAGACATAATAATCCAAAACTTCAAGGTCAAGTGTTGGGATTGTCTCGTTACATAATCCAACATGTTGCACTCGTGCCCTTGTGAGCCGTGCAACGCATGTTTTTGGTCCAGGCGTGAGCGGAGAACTCAACACGCATGTAAACTGTGGATTAACTGCAGTGCTGGAGGGAAATGTGCTCCCTCCTCACACAATCCTACCAACAGATAGACGGACAGACGGAGACTATAGAGCAGTATGAGAATTGTTACAGTCGGTGAGGAAGCATTCTGTAGAGGTTAATGGGGAGCGCTCGTCACAGCAGCAGCCGGTGGCCATCACACAGTCCCTTTGCACAGATGGTATCTAGAGATTTGAGTGAACTTGCTGCTGCTGCTGCTGCTCCTCTGTGATAAACAACAGCCCATAGTGAGACGTCACAATGCACGATGCAATCTCACGTGCGCTGTTTAGGACCGTGAATGAACATTAAATCAAAGAAGAAATCAGCTGTTTTCATAAGCTATTCTAAGAACCACGAGTATTTGGATGGAGGAAAAAGCTGGAATAAAATTATATTAAGGTTTTTATTCAAGAAACCGTTTCAGTCTTAATTGGTTTGCCTGCAGCAAATAAATAAATAAATAAATAAATAAAAAATCAGTGATTTGTCTGCAGAGTCAATACAAAAAAATATCTGTTTCTGCAGAAATTAGTTAAGAATTTTAGTAAACTGGAGTCAAAAGAACACTAAAAGAAAGTAGCACTAAAGTGAAAACCTTGTTTCTACGGTGAGGAAAGTGAAAATCTGAACTGGGGCAGAACTGCTGGGTACCAGTGTCCTGCTGCACTGACTCACCATCTGCTCTAGGCTACACGTCAGGGCCGTACCAGCCCTGGATTACCTCTGAGACACACACACACACACACACACACACACACACACACACACACACACACACACACACACA
>BJFM01000665.1:105344-118372 GCA_016586285.1 Arothron firmamentum | reverse complement strand
ACACACACACACACACACACACACACACACACACACACACACACACACACACACACACACGGGCTGTGGGGGCTTAAATGTTTTTGTCATATGACGTTATTGTATCTGTGTTTTCACAGCTTTTTTTCCCTTCCATCCTGTTTCTAGTCAACATTCTTCTATATCTTATGGAAATAAATTTAAATCCATGCTTTTATTATTAATATTAAAGGGCTGAACTATACTGATCCAACATTCAAAGCGGTGAAACACGGCCATAGCTCAGGATGGAATTGATTTGCGTTCTTTGTGTTTTTAAACCTGCCTTTTTTGTGTTTTTGCCCCGTTTTTCATTTAATCACTGTTGACATTTTAACTCGTAATCACACGATGAAACATCTAATTAAAATCTAACAATGTTCCACAGTGTTTTCTGATGTAGTAACATTTTTTTTTTTTTTTTTTACCACAGAATGTCGTCAGAAAATTAGAGAGAATTCAACAAAGCTGCACAAAAACAGAACAACAGTCAGTCTGTATTAGCGTACATTAATTACTGCAATTTTCATTTAAAATTTAAAGCTGGGACAGAATTTCAGCAAAGCTTTTGGAATATGGATGATTTAACAGCAGATTGTGTATGAAATATACTGATTTACAACATAAATGCTGAAGGAATGCACACAAACGTGCACTATCTCACAATCGTGGTTTCGTTTGGCTCTATTACTGGAGGATATGGACATTCTTATGGACTCTATTTCTTATTTATTTCAACAGGAATGACACAGACGTGCTGCTGAAACACACACACATCCACCCAAGGCGGGGAAACAGATCTGCTTCAAGGCGTTTTCCTGTTGATGTAAATTGACGTGCTGCCCTCTCGATTTGTGGCTACAATGACCACAAACCACTCCTGATTCACTCTGGGCTACGAATTCAGACTTTCTCTTTTATTATTTTATTGGTAGAAAGAGCAGATACTCATTACAACTTTAAAGAGGAAATTCAATTTAAACAGAAGAGGATTCAAGCTGACATCAGAACTCTGGTGTCATGATATTCAAAGAGGCGTGCACGAACAAGGCTAAAGTAGGCCAGTCAGAATATGAAATAAAAAATTCAGAGGCCTCAGTCGTCCATCAATGCAGCAAAACTAAAGCAGGAGAATGGAGGTCGCTCGGTTTTTAATGTGCGAGAGAGCTTCTCGGGGAGGTCTCGGGCTTGCTGAGTGTTCTCCCATCCACCTATTCCCCACCATTGTTCTCGCCTAATGCGACACGGCAGAGGAGAACCAGGGCTCAGATGTGACATCAGTGGGGAGGTGTGGGAATCATGTGACTTGACAGATAAAAAAACCCATCTCACCGACTGGTGAATACTAGTTAAAATGGTTCCCATCTGACCATTTACCTGGTTCCTTCCTCCCCTCACAAAGTGCAGAGGACGCTCAGGTTGTGTGCAAATATATAGTGCTGAGATGTTCAGCATGGACTTTGACAGTTATTCCCCACAGCTATCAAAGAACACAATCTTATTATGATGCATTTAATCTGAGGATTTGACCACAGATCATAGATGAATACAGGCTGTCAGCATCGTATTATCGATAAAACCATGGGTAAAATATGCGGCTGGGCTGGAATTTAAAGAAAAAAACAACAACAAAAAAACCCACCGAGGCCCACAAGCGGAGCGCCGGTCCCCTACAGGGGTGCACAGAGGCAAAAGAGCGACCACCGAAAGCCCCAGAGGAGGGCGGTTGGATCAGACAGCCTGGGGGGTGGACGGGTGGCCTCTCGCTCCACAGGGGTGACCCAGCTTTAGCAGCCAACACTGCTACACATAGTTTACTGTGCTTACAAACGCTTAATCCAAGGAAATGTAGAGCGCGTTTAGCTGCTCTGAGTAAGTCGGGTTTTTATTTGCCGACTAGGAGACGGACATCTGTTTTCCTCCAGGAGCAGGAAAATGTTGGAAAGCAGCGTTCCTGGATGTGCTGCATAGGGGTGCAATCACTTAATGGACACACTGATTTCTAGCTTTTCTGGCTTTTCCCACAATTTGCTTCTTTTTAGACAGATATTTCCTTGTGATCTGCTGAAGCTTGCTCACAACAAACCCCTGTTTGCTGCAGCACACGGCCTGTTTCAGCCTCCAGAGGTTCTTCCATACTTTCACAGAGACACCAACGTTGCCAAGGAAAGAAAAAAAGACAGCTGTGTTTATAGTTCTATAAATGCCACACAACAGTGATTTCTCTTTCAGCTACAGCTGATAGCTGAGGTGAGAGACAGCTTTGTTTTCTAAAATCTCAATAGCAGCATGCACAAAACAATTAGTAGTCATTTTAAATCCCATTTATACTCCATAAAAATGGCTTCAGTAAAGCCTTTGAACAATAATCAACCAAGTACTGCATAAATAAAAAACTACTTCAGCATTTTTAAGGCAAAAATATCAAACATTTGCTGGTTCCAGCAAAGAGAAGCTGTGCTCTCTCATTATTTCAAACAGGAAATGAGGAGTCTCGGTCCTGGAAAACTACGTAGATGGATGAAAGAAACCACTTATGAGCAGGAATTTGTTGTGATTATTTTGATATAGTTTTTTAAAATTTAATTATCAAGCTAATAGTGATCAAACATCAGTAATAGATTCTGAGTTGTGGAGAGTAGTTTGATATTTTCTGGAATTATCTTAAAACCTCCAAAAAGCTGAACTCTCCTATTTCTCTGCTGGCTGTGAAGAGAATAAATAACATTATCTCTTCCATGAAAACTGTTAAATAAATAAAAACCAATTTTGCTGCTTCCTTTATATGATACATAATATCGTGCAGTTAACAGTCACGATATGGAGAACAACAAAGCCAGTATCAATTATTTTTTATTTGACTGTTGGCTATAAAGCGGCAGAGGTGCACAGCAGCTTGGCACACACCCAGGACAGCCCTGCGGAGGTATGGGATTTTTCCCCCAGACTGTCTCTGCACAAGGAGAAATACTGAGCGCACAAATCAGACCTTAGTGTCAGTAGAGTATCCTTGGAGGACAGAACTGATTTGAGATGTGGAAATCTTTCAGAAGCAAAGGACAGGCACCTGGAAGAGTGCATTGTGGGGTAAAGGTAGACCCGCGGCTTCGAGATAATGACCCACTAAAGCCACAAACACGCTTTGACCTGAGTGAATGTTGTGGATGGGCTTTTCTTCTCTGTGGGAAATGCTGGAACCCTGTCATTTTAGCAAGTCAGACATGAAAGCCGCGTTCCTCGGGGCAAAAGCCAAGCAGAATGGCCTTGAAATCCCGTGGGGGCAGATAGTGTAGGAAGAACATCATTTTCACCTGGCTGATGACGCAAACACATCTAAATAAGGCAAACACTTGAATTCTACATGCACACTAGTCTATGAAGAAATGAGATAAACACAAATATTGATACATTTATATCACACAGCACATGGGAAGGCCTCTGTGCCTTCAATCAGTGTCCTATTTTCAAGTGCAGGCTGTCATTATGAAAGATCAAAGATAGGAGGAAGTGCCTGATTTAGCTGCATAATTATTTCTAAGCCTCCCAGAAGGAGGGGTGGGGGTGGGGGTGGGGGGGGTGGGGGGGTGGGGGCATTAACATGACACAAGTAAAACTAAAACCCAGCCCAAAACATGATTAATGACTGGACGGTTTAATGCCACAGCTAACATAGATGGATGAAGCATCAGGACCACAGAGCTACTCATGCCTCCCTAAGTGTGCCGGTCCTTCAAGGAAGAGCTGGGATTTTCCTCTGACTCAATTCAAGCATCATTTGATCAAAAATAAATAAATAAATAAATAAAAATCTTGCTTTGATGTCAAATGTAGAGACTCAAAGAACATACAGCAACTCCAATCATCACGTATCCCCTTCATTTAAGCTCCATTTTAACTCTATAGTTAGTTTATTCATCACAGAAATAAGTTTTAATGTCTTTTGAAAGCCAAAAATATCAACAATTGAAACAATAAGGACAGCCAAGATCTTATATATATATATGCACCCATTGGCAGCATTCAATAATACATAAAGAACCAAAGGTAAAGAAACCTAAGGCAGGTTGGTGCCCTGCACATGGAGGGAGGCTCTTACCTGCAGACAGGCCCGACAGACGGAGCCTTACCTTGGTCAGCTGGGCGATCTTCTTGCTCATCTTCAGGTGCAGGTCTTGGGTATATTCCATAGCCACGCCGGGCTGGAAGGTCACGCTGCTGGATGCTGAGGATGAACTAAATTTCCCCTGACCGGCAGGGCAATAATACTGCTGCCAGCCCGACCCAGTCGCCATCTTCAGCGCGATGTTTCAGATGCCCCAGACGGATACGAGCTGGAAGGAAGCTGCTACAGAGGTGGCCGGCCGGCGGCGGAGAGGACCGGGAGAGAACCGCGGTTTTTCCCCCCGAGAAAAATAGTCCCAAAAAGAAGCTTTTTAAACGCCACCGTTGTTAAAAAATGGATTTCATGTTGCTTTAGTCCGGATAATACTACACCAAAATGGTGCAAATTGTTATTTTATGCCACTCATTTGTGATATACTACCATCTTGTCGGTTAACGATGCGGCCGTATTCAGCGGTCCGAGGGACGGGTCCTCTCTGCTCGCACCTGCCGCTGATTTGGAGCCGCTTTCCGGGCAGCTGGGACGCTTTCGCTCGGTCACCTTGATAGCGAGATTTGTTATCGGGACTCTCTAAGAGCGGTTCCACCGCGGTGCGCTCCAGCTTTGCCCAGGCGGAGTGTGTGTGTAGTCTGAAGGTATGTGTTCGAGAGTGCTCGGCGGCGCTGTTGCCATGGATCACCTCAACACATCATGCTGCATTCACGGACGATGGGAGCAGCGCGGTGTTCACGTCCTGTCGGAGAAAACCACCGCTGTGTTTGCAGCCGAAGCTCCTCCCATCTCGATGGATGAAACGTCTTAAATATACTTAGAAGTCTTCACCATAGATTTGGAGACGCAGCACACATCGTTCGGAACCCCGAATTATTGTCCAGTCTCAATCTAAAGGCGTTTGAGTCGGTGGTAAATTTATTTTAAGAGATTAACAGGTGAGCTAAAATTTTAAAGCTGTTTTTGTCAATGTCTGTGAAGGTTCTCAGTTTTTTAAAAAAAAAATGTTATTTCCCATTATTATGGATGAAAGGCAATTTTACAGTTATAGCGACTGATCATCAGTTACCTGGAATCTGTTGACACTGCTGGATATCACCAGTTAACCCATCATCTTCACCTTGTCAGCACAGTGGCGTAAAAGATCACATATGGCCAAACATGAGCTAAAATGCACTTTTAATTGACTTATTCATGCGCACTTTTGTGAAATTTTACATGAGTTGTGTATAGTATGTGTGTTTAAGAGGATCATCTGCAGAATCTTCTGGCAGGCAGGTCATCTGAAGTACAGCATCCTTCTGTGAAACATGCTGCTGCGATGTGGCTCCGTCAGTCGAAGTCTCAACTATTGGCAACATCAGAAACGTCAACATCCTGGAAAAGGCAGCTGCAGGCGGCAGTTTGCATTTTCAGATCCCTATTTTTGCATCTACTTTGGCGTGATAAAGAGTCTTTGTCAGTGAATGTGTGTGTGTGTGTGTGTGTGCGTGTGTGTGTGTGTGTGTGTGTGTGTGTGTGTGTGTGTGTGTGCGTGGATTCAGTTACTGTGCCATGTAGGAAGAGCTCAAATCTAAAGCGTGCCGGTGCATTGTGACGTAATCCCTGGACAGGAAGTGGATGAAAATGTCCATGAGATGAAAAGATTTATGATAAAGACTGCATCATTAAAAAGCCGTCTATTCTTTAGTGAGCGTGCGTGGGGTTTCACACGCACTCATTAAATTAAAACCGCTTGTTCCCCCTCGCCAGCTTCAGAATTTTGTTTAGTATTTGTCTTTTTGGCTGGTGTTCCTCAGTCTCATGATCAAGACCAATTCCTGCAAAAACCAGATGAGAATAAGACGGTGACGTCATCCTTTATAAACATCTGCAGTGGAGGCCAAACGCGAGCAGCACCCACGCACACGCTCCATAACTACTGTTGCAGTCCGAAGGTGGAGAACTTTGTCTCGTCCTTGTCCTGTTGTGGGTCAATGACTTTCAATAACTTTCAAGGGGGCGTGAGAGCTGGCGAGGCTGCATTCAGGAACACACAGGTTGGAGGTAACCGGTCGTTACAGAGAGCAACAGTTAGGGTGAATTTATGATCACACACACACATTAAGATGATCTCACTTGGTTACCTGGGTAACACCCAGGTTCACCGATGGTGTTGCAGATGGTTTTATTTCCATCACGTTGCTCAGCTTTGTGACATAAATGTCTGAGTCTCCGCTGAGGCCAATTCACGCAGCGACGAAGTGTGTGTGGTGAGCTCAGCCTTGCGGCTTCCTTTAGCCGTTGTGTGTCGCTGAGGTGAGCTGCCAGGGGACCTTTATTCCTCTCCCATCACGGGGAATCAATAAAACTAAAACACTCTGAGGGCACATTATCTGTGCGCCACACCATCAGCCACAGGGGCAAAACGCCTGCTTCCTGTTGCAGTTTTCAATTAGTTTCTATGGAAACACTAACTGATTTCTTTTTTCTTTTTCTTGATAAATTCAGAAACCATCAGAGTTACAGATAACAGCACTGGGGTTTTGTCATCATATTGTATCCGGATACAAGCTAAAATAACTGTGTGTCTGGGCTAGCGTATGTTTAAAATGGAAAGTACTGGTGCTGCGCAGCGATGGTCTACTCTCTGTTGTTGTGAGCACACACACACACACACACACACACACACACACACACACACACACACACACACACACACACACACACACACACACACACACACACACTTCATCCATCTGTGTTTCTATTTTTAGACGACAGAAAACTGGGGTAGACACTCTGCTTCCCTTCAAGCTGGATAATTGGAATATTTAAAGTTTGCGCCCGGCTTTGCGGAGGGAACACAGACTACAGCGATCCAATTAGGACGGCGGCCGCCTCGCCCAAAAAGTAATAAAGTTGACAACATAATAACCACAACAATCTAATCTGTGCGTTCACCGCGGCGCGCAGCGCGAAACCCGGAGGGCAGCAGCCAAATTGAAACATAATTGCAAAAACCCAGCAGAAGGTTATGAGGTTAGCAGGTTTGCGAGAGGAAACACCGGATTGAATCCGTTCAGACGCGTCTCACATGGAGTCGCATGAAAATCCTGCAGTTAAAAAAAAAAATATATATATTTTCATACAAGCTTTACTCACGAGTGTCAATCCTGAAACAGATGTGAAGTGTCAGAACTCAATGATGTGGAAACAAGACCTGTTGTCCTGCAACAAAGGTGAGGATGGAACCACAGCTTAATGATGACAGTGTTGCAGTCACAGAGCTTCTTACAGACAGTAATTCTCCTCCTGGATAAAACGATCAAATGCACTCTGACAGCGACGCCTTGACATAACTGGGAGACCATTAAAGCCAGCAGACACTGGTGAAAGGCCTCCGCAGGAAACAGCAGCAGCTCCTTCTGGTAGAGAGCAAGTGTGGACTAAAAACGCCAAAATCTTTCATTTCAGAGCTGCGCTAGAGAGCTACAGAGAAACCTGTAACTTTGTGTCAGATTTGCATGGAGATGAACCAGCATGTGCAATGTCAGTAAATGGAAGCGGAGCTGCTGTGTGTGTTTGTGTGTGTGTTTACACACGTTAAGTGGAAATGTTGCCAGGGGGTCGAATGGGTACAAGGAGCCAGAGTTAAAGAGCAGAAATATAAAACAGCTTTTAGAGTCGGCAAAAAGCTGCTGGAAGCTGTTTGACTTTAAACTGGATGACGAAACTGTAGATTAAAAGAAAGAAACATACAAGATGAAAAGCCTAAAATATGTATAAGGTGTTTCAGGTGAGGATTACAGATGAGAACGTTCTGAGGTGGAAAAAGACGGGGATCAAAGGAGGGAGATGAAAACAAAACGGAAGGATCCATCAGTGGGACCTCCAGCAGCAACATCACAGGAGGACCTCTCAGCGGGGCAGAACAGAGCAGATTCATGGATAAAACAGCAGCTTTTCTGTCCTGCTGCAGGATTCGCTCTGCTCACGCAGCTCAAGATCATACAGATCATACACATCATCAGTGGTTCACCTGTAGGAATGAGTCACGAACAAATTATGTGGAAAATGAATGAGCCCTTTTTGTCACATGCAAGAAAAAATTCACATGCGTGGACGCTCGTCTGTCAGTTTCTGATGCTCTGCTGCCATCTAGTGGTGCGAAATGGAATCTCCGTTCACATGTCTCCTGTGTCATCAGGTTTTCCTGTCAGCAGAGCTGCTGCCGAGATCACCCGAGCTCTTCTTTCCCATCATGCATCACTGCAATCATCCTACATGCCGAATTTAGGACGCCGCATTTAATTTAAATGTTTTCTTATAACATTAAAAACAACAAAATGACAAATGCAAAACTACTATTTATTACAAGATTTTTTTTATTCACAATAGAAGTGTAACAAATATAGTTTATTAAAAAGTCTGCTGCTTATTAATATCATTTGAATCCATAAACTCAGAATTGTTTTATATAAATGTCGCGCGGCTCTTTGGCCGGGATGGAATATTTACAGTTTTCTCAATAATATTTAACACCATTAAAACAATTCTCCCCACAAAATTAAAGTATTCCATATAAACACAAATAAATTACATTATGTGCACTGGAATGATTATCAGCAACATTTCAAAGAGACATTTAAACCCTTTAAAGGAGGAAGCCAAACATTTAAAAATACAGAATCGCATTTTTATTTCAGGGAGGAAAATAAAAGTGTTGGATTTTTAAATGAGTGACATTCCCCTTTAATATTTAGCTGAAAAGGCTTTGGAATAGAACGTTAGAAAACAATCTGCAGAAAGAACATCAACTTGTTTTCAAGAGAGAAAGTGTCCATCTGTGATAAGAAGCTGACTCAGGCATCCTTGGACAGCCCTGACACCAGAAACACTCTGCTTTCCATCCCATCCACTCCAAACACAAGTGGAGCATCTGTGTCCGGCACCTGCGCTGAATACAGCATCCAAACCGGAGGAAGTCTGACTCATCTAACCCGGTTAAAATCATCCTGATCACGCTTCATCTTCTGGATGTTTAGGGCTAAAAATTACAATCAGAATCCAGGATCAGGGTCTGAACGATGATGTAAACGACAGGGATGTTACCATAGCAACAGGTCCTGTCCAGGTGTTGGAGCTGTGGGAGAGGTTAGATGTGGGAAAGATGTCACACCCGCCAGGGTGGACGGGAACCTCTAGCAAAGACGGCTAACTGTTGTGGGCCACGTTAATCCACTGATCAGGTGATCGGGGTGCTTTTTCACCATGGCAACCATTTCTCAGCCCTTTAGCCTCAACGACAGAGGCTACGCTCACTTTAAACACATTTATGAACAATTTAAAACCAATCTCTCTCTAAATGGGACGAAGCGACTTTAACATGGGCCTTCAGAGACCTCTACAACCATCAGATCTGACAGAAAAACATCAGATTTTCATCTCAGCTGAAAACAAAACCTTCAAAATATCAAATCTTGTCGAGGAAACATCAGCTGGATAATAAACGACAGTCACATCAGTAGAGCCACAGTTCACGATTAACAGAGAGGAGCTGAAACAGGAAATCGGGACTGATCTTCAGCTCAAAGGAACCAACCTGTGTGTCTGACTGCTTTCACCCGAGGGCCAAAGCTCTGGCTCTCCATCTGACCAAGCCCGAGCCTCCTCACTGAGCACCAGACACACGCTCCTGTGTGTTTGAAATCAGACTCACGTCCTCCTGCTCTCAGCCTGCGTCAGCTTTGTGCCTTCTGACATGAGCAGAGAGAAAAGCAACGAGTGGCAGAAATGCAGAGACGATATTCACATTAGATGATACATTCGTGTCTTCGGTCCTCCACAATTCAGCAGCTCACCGTCGCCCTTTTAGGGCCTTCACACACTGGAAACATCTATTCAAATATCCCAATGGGTCAGAACACCCATCACACATTAAAAATCAAACACACACACACACGTGTCCTACAGAATAAATTAAAACGAGCAGTTAAATCAGTTTACACCTCAAAGCTGTCATCTGCAGAGAATTAGTTATTCTGACCAACTGTGTCCTGAAACACTCTTAAACATTACATAACTGATTTTTCTGCGGCATCAGTCGAGGTTAAAGTCCTGGGAGGCACACTGATAACACACACACACACACACACACACACACACACACACATACACACACACACACACACACAGGTTTCAACATGAGCACAGGAACATGAGAACTGACTCCTATCAGAGAACGTCACTCTTGGACAGTAAAACGCAGAGTTCTTGTGTTCAGGACTTGGTTCAAGTCTGAAAAATAAGAAAAATAACATCTGGGACTTTGATTTCAAGCGTTTTGTACTGATCTTGATCATCAAGATGGCTAACACTCATTAGTAACGTAATTAGTCCTCATATTCACTTTTAAAACATAGATTTACTCTGCGCAATCATCAGTTATTGGGCAGCATTTAGTACAATGAATGAAAAAAAAAAGAAAAAAACATTCCCAATAGCAAAAATGAAAACAAAAGAATTGAGGCTCTGCAACAGTTGCTCACGTTTCGCAACGTCAGCGCAGTCACACTTCAGATCTTGTGTTTTTGGAAAGTGCAGTAGATTTATTATCTGACAGATTTCAAAGACTTTCCTCCACAAACATATCTGAACTGCTTTCATCCTCCTGGTGCTTCCTTGTGACCCAAGCAGCATTTTCATTTGACCCTTTTCACTGATCATTCAGACTGCAGCTGGGTGACCTGGCCGCTAGGTGTCAGTATAATCCAGGAAATACAGGTTCGCTGGCTGACAGGAGCTTCCCAAAGTAGGATGGAGGACAGAGAGTGTCAACACCAAGGAGACTGAAAACAGGTTAAAATAAATCAGTGAGATCCTTAAAGAGGCAACATCAACCCTACACTGGAGGTGCAGCCATGGACATTGGATTACCTATGAATCTTGTTCGAATCCTCATCAGATAAATGAGAATTTAAAACTGGGCTGCTCTCGTGTTCAGGGAAGCTCCATCTTCCTTGGACTCCTCCCCATCTCAACACTGAAGGCACTAGTTAAAAGACTGAACAGGATCCTGTCTGGCTACAGTTCTGTGTGGCATCAGGAGGAACCCTTACCCTCAACTAAAACTGGAATTTGCTTTTTTTTTCCTGGCTAAAGCGTAATTAAAAACAAAGACACAGTTTACGTCATGACAGTCATGATGCGTTGAGGGCGAGGGCATGTTCTCATTACAGAATGCTAAAGCTGTTTACAATCAGTTATGGCTTCTTGAGCGTGTTGGGGTGAACTGCGAGAAAAAATAAAAATTGTGTCTCCTCACAGAGGAGAGAAGATCCACCAGTCGGCCGGAGCCTAGAACCGGAGGACAGAGGTGAGAAGACCTTGATGGACCAGGGAAGGCTCTTGCCACGTTGGGCTGTGATGACCGCCTCCATAGAGAGCTTGTGCTTCTACCCTCAGGTAGAAGGCAAAGAGTTCCCACCCAGGACTGAACGGTACCAACTCTCCTTCGCATGTACTGCCGTTAGCAGTGGTCTTGGGTGTGTATTTTATTTTCATGTATTGGCCCTATCTATCCATCTATCTATCCATCTGTGTTGCAATACTTTCTCCATTGTGATTTATGACTAATCTGTGCATTAATACATTTGACTGATGGACAGGACACGGACATGTATCATCAAAGTTCTCCTCAGGAAAAGAACTGTCGGCTCAGACTCCAAAAGCTTTCACCTCATCTCCGACCGGGACGAACCTGCTGCTGCCGTAGAAACCCAGGCCAAAGTCGTGTGTAGCAGCCCGGATTAGCACAGGAGGGTGGAAGGATCGCTTTCTACAAAGAATCTTTGATTTTATTCCTCTTCCTCACCTCCAAATCCAGTCTGAGGTCTTCTGTCGCCATCTGAGTGGCTGCGACATATTCAATTTCACAGAAACATACAGATAGAGACAGCGAATGAATTTCCACTTGCTTTCCGGGGCAGCGAGGAGAGATTAAGTCATTTCATCTGTACAAGGGTTTTAGAGTGACCTTGGACCTGCTAGGGCAGCAGCAGTTTACTGTCATCATATACAGCTGCAGAAACTTTCATAACCTTTTCAAAAATTTCCTTTGAAACTCTTAGGTTTAAGTTTTGATCCCGCCCAATCTGAAAGCACAAACCCTCCACAAATAAGCCGTTGAAATGGCAGCAAAGACTCACAGCTGAAGAGAACAAGCAGAGGAGGACGTGCAGGTTCACCTCCACCTTGTTTGGAGGCGAGCGAAGGTACTGGCAGGTACAGAGCTGGTGTGGCTGCACGGCCTGGATCACGCCAGCCTGAGCAGGAGCTGAAGCAGTCAGGAGGAGGCCACGCAGGAGATCTGAGCGTTCAGAGGGACCACTGATTGCACAGATGGACACATGTTGCTGTAAAAACAAGCGTTCCATCGCTAAAGAATGGAGGCGACACCAGGAAGCAAAGTTTAGGTTTGGAGGTGATGAAGCACGAGGAAAATGGATTGGGCTTCACAAAATCAGTCTAGAAAACTGGGTCCCCGGAACTCGTGCACATGAGGGAGATGACTGTTCACGTCTGTCAGCGTTCTCCTTCAGGTTCACAAACTAGAAAGAGCGAACTCACCGAATGATGCGATAATGGCCCCGGAAGCGTGTCTGAATGTGGAGAGTAAAAAAAAAAAGAATATGATGTGGCAGTAAACATGGCAGCTCGGTGTCACGCCACCAAAGCTGAGTGAGATCAAGAAAAAACAACAAAAAAACCCCCGACAGGTTCCGCAGTCTTTAAAAACAAAAAAAATCCACTAGGGGGCAGGTGTGAGACCTGCAGAGTCCAAATGTGTATTTGTCAGACAGACTGCAGGAGGCTCAGCTGGGGGGATGAGCTGGGGGAGGGGCTTGGGGGGGGG